>WNWK01035142.1:0-19978 GCA_009830355.1 Cherax destructor | reverse complement strand
CCCAATGGTGAATTTATGTATCGGCGATTTCCACCACTTTTGTCCTATTTTTGGCCTGTTAAATTGTTCCAGTCTACGAAACTCATAGCTATTTTGCTAGTATTCCTTCTATCTGTCAATTGATACAAGAAACCACCCATTTCCAATTTATCTACCCGAAAGTGGTCGGGAAATTGGTAATTTGGCCATTTCACAAATTTCAAGAGATGCCAATTTCAAAATAGTCCAGAATAAACATTGTAGAAAATTCCTAGCCCAAAAAAATTTTCTGTTCATTAGTCATGTCTTCAGGCCCCTCTTATATTACGCTTGCTTTTCCATTTTGAATTTTTATTCACACAAAAAATAGAAGATTTAGTTATGCAGACTACTGCATTATTGTAATAATGTATAAATAATGTCACCCCATTCGTGGCTGCGTATTAGACCGGCCATTGGGACGAGTATTGAACAGTGACTTCTATTTGTTTACTCTTGAGCATCGGCAAAAATCAATTATTTCCACTTCTTTGACCTCAATTTTAAAGTACTTTCCGCGTGAAACCAATCAAAATTATATCTATTTCTGTAATATATCTTCCATTCTATCAAATGAGACCACAAAAACGAGAATACAACCATAAGAACCATACAAAAATACACCACAAAGTCATTTTTCTCATTATGCACTGCATTCTGCAGGATGCTTTTATATATTGCACACCTTACCACACACACCTATTCTGAGTGAGCTGAGCTCATGGCGACCGACAGTGGTTTCAAAACCACCATATCTTTTATGGACAATGTACGGTGTATGTGCTTTACACAACGAGAAGCATCAACATGTGGCCAGATTTATGCGCTATTTTTCAGTAAGATAATTTTTTTCTGTATTTCTGGCCCTCCCCCTTCAGGTACGTTTTGCTACTACTACTTACATTTACAGAATTCTTCCTCTGTAAGCCATGCGTGTCATAAGAGGTGACTGAAATGTCAGGAGCAAGGGCTAATAACCCTTTCTCCTGTATATATTACTAAATTTAAAAGAAGAAACTTTTGTTTTTCCTTTTGGGCCATCCTATCTTGGTAGGATACGGCTGGTGTGGTGAAAGATATATATACATGTACAGTGGAACCCTGAGTTTTAGCCGTAATCCGTTCCAGGAGCTAAGCCTAAAGTCGAAATGACGTAAAGTCAAAGCAGTATTTCCATAAGAAATAATGTAAATCCAATTAATCCGTTCACCCAAAAATATTCACACAAAATAAAAATTTTTTTAAAGAATAAATATTATAGTTTTACATACAGAAAACAATGAGAAATAAATATAAAGCACTAATTTTAATGGATAAATGAACATTTACATCAGTTTTACCTTTATTGAAGACTTGTTGGCATATGAGAGAGACAGGAGAGTTTGTTTGAGGCAGGACAAGATAGTTCTTCAGTATGACACTAATATCAACTCTACGGCTTATTTATCTATCACAATTCATCTAATATGACATAATAACAATATTAATAACATAGAAACATGATATGTACTCTAGAATGAATAAAATACAGTGGACCCCGGTTTTCGTAGTTATTGCTCCAGAATGCTGTTCAAGTGCCATTACCAAACAAATTTATTCCCATCAGGAATAATGTAAATTGTGTCCTTTTAGACCCCCAAAAATACACTTACAAAAGCACTTACAAAAATACACTTGCATAATTGTTCGAGTTTGGAGCATAACGAACAAACCGGGGTCCACTGTACGTCATTACATATGTCACGAATGGTGTTGTGTTGTTGCTGGGTGTATAGGCCACTGAGAGCATAAGTATGTACAGCAGAGGCGGCGGTGTTGTCAGTGGCCCTATATACCTCAAACAACAATGGAGGAGTTAAGTCGTGGTCGTCATTTTTCTATTGCTTAATCGCTTTAAATTACTACACTGTTAATGCTAAACTTTATCACTGGCTGGCGCTATAGCCTTTATCGACTCGTGCTGCTTTAGTTTCGTACATATCGTAGAATCACTGAAGAAGGCACATTCTTCGCTCTTTCTTCCTCTTCCACTTTGGTACTTTGCTACAATTTATTTCTTCAATTCTATCGTGTTTCTCACTTTCTTTACCAAAGGGCTGCCACTAGGAAGTTTCTTTGGGCCCATGGTGGCTTATTTCACAGTCACAATCAATAAACAAGCACTAAACACAATGAATTTATTGTGAAATGTTTGGATGAGCGTGCAGGGTAATGTTCACTCAAGGATAAACAAAGCTAGACTGGTTTCACGACGCCTGCGCGGGCAGGCGGACAGGTCTGGTATGGCGGCCAAAACACGGAGCACTGGGCGAAACTCGGGGACAAAATTTGGCCGAAAAAAGCGGTCTAAACTTGAAGCGGCCGACACTCAGGGCGGCCGAAACTTGGGGTTCCACTGTATATTATAAAAGGAATAAAAACTGAAAAGTTTTTTCAGATGATGCAAATATTTTATGTACAGTGGACCTTTTTTCGTTCACCTCCAAACTCAACAATACAACTAGAATCATTTATAATACACTACACAAATGTATCAATATGCTTCAGTACATATTACTGACAGTAAGTGCTTTTGTAAGTGTATTTTTGGGGGGTCTGAAATGACTAATCTAATTTACATTTGTCCTTATGGGAACAAATTCGTTCGGTAACGGCACTCAAACAACATTCTGGAAAGAATTTTCAACGAAAACCGAGGGTCCACTGTATAATAGGCAATAGAAATGACTGCAAGTCCTCTTAACCTTTTCGCTGACTGTGCAGTAGTACTCCAGCTTTGAGGTCACTGTCAGTGCCGTAGTATTACACCATGAATTCAGCTCACTCAGATAAGCTGTGAAGGGTAAATTTGGGCCGAGATATGAGAGAATGGGTCTGTGATTAGTGTGCATCATATTAAAAAATCCTGCAGCATGCACTGCATAATGAGAATAAAAACTGTGATGCTGTTTTTTTTTTATTTAAAACCGATTTTGTGGTGTATTTTTGTATGGTTTTTATGGTCGTATTCTCAGCTTCTTGGTCTCATTTGATAGAATGGAAGATATATTTCAGAAATAGAGATGATTTTGATTGGTTTCAGGATTGAAAATAGCTTGAAATTGACCTTAAAGTAGTGGAAATGTTTGATTTTTGCCGATATTCAAGAGTAAAAAGATCACGTCACTCGTCCAATCCACTTCCAACTGAGGGGGTCTAATATGCATTCACAAATGCGTTGATATTATTTATACAAATATTACAATATGTATTGTATAACATATCCATGGGGAAGTGGAATAAGAATCTTTCCTCTGTAAGCCATGCGTGTTGTAAAAGTCAACTAAAATGCCAGGAACAATGGGCTAGTAACCCCTTTTCCTGTATAGCTTACTAAAAAGAAAAAGAAGAAAACCGTCAAAGTGGGATGTTTGAATGTGCGTGGATGTTGTGCGAATGATAAGAGAGAGATGATTGTAGATGTTATGAATGAAAAGAAGCTGGATGTCCTGGCTTTAAGTGAGACAAAGCTGAAGGGGGTAGGAGAGTTTCAGTGGGGAGAAATATATGGGATTACGTTAGGGGTTTCTAGTGAAGTTAGAGCTAAGCAAGGAGTAGAAATAATATTGAAGGATAAGTTATGGCAGGAATATAAATGTATAAATTCAAGGATTATGTGGAGTAAAATAAAGGTTGGATGTGAAAAGTGGGTTATAGTAAGTGTTTATGCACCTGGAGAAGAGAGAAGTGTAGAGGAGAGAGAGAGATTTTGGGAAATGTTGAGTGAGTGTGTGGGGAGTTTTGAACCAAGTGAGAGAGTAATTGTGGTTGGGGATCTTAATGCTAAAGTAGGTAAAAATGTTGTGGATCTTAATGCTAAAGTAGGTAAAAATGTTGTGGAGGGAATAGTAGGTAAATTTGGGGTGCCAGGGGTAAATGTAAATGGGGAACCATTAATTGAGCTATGTGTAGAAAGAGGTTTGTTAATAAGTAATACAGTGGTACCTCGGTTTACGATGTTATCACCTTACGTTATTTTCAACCGATATTTATAACGTAAGAAATTTGTTGTGGTTTACGATGTTTGCTTGGTTACCGACATTCGTGATCGGACCTGTCCGCTAGCGCCCAGCTGAGCGCACTCCAGGGAGCGCCAGTGCTATTGTTTACAAGCTAGAGCGACCACCACCCACACCACGCATTCATACCAGTATATTGTCATTATTCCACTGTTTTTAGTGCTTGCAACTGCTAAATAAGCTACCATGGGTCCAAGGAAAGATCCTAGTGCTAAGCCTGTGGCAAGAGGAACAGAAATATATACGATAGAAGTGAAGAAGGAGATAATAGAAAATATGAAAGTGGAGTGCGTATCAGTGAGCTGGCCAGGCTGTATGGTAAACCCTATTCTACCATCGCTACCATTGTGGATAAGAAATATTTAAGTAAAATCAAGGAAGCTGTTGTTGCAAAAGGTGCATCTGTGATCACAAAACAGAGACCACAAGTGGTGGAAAATGTGGAAAGGTTGTTGTTGGTGTGGATCAACAGAAACAGTTAGCAGGAGATACTGTTTCGGAGGGAATAATATGTGAAAAGCAAGGCAGTTGCATGATGATCTCCTTAAGAAAATGCCTGCAACGAGTGAAGTGAGCGATTTAAAGCCAGCAGAGGCTGGTTTCAAAATTTAAGAAGCGTACTGGCATACATAGTGTTGTGAGGCATGGTGAGGGAGCCAGTTCTGACAAAAGTGCGCTGAAAAATATGTTCCTGAATTCCAGGAGTACCTAGAGGCTGAACAATTCCTCCCTTAACAAGTGTTTAATTGTGATGAAACAGGCCTGTTTTGGAAGAAAATGCCCAACAGGACCTACATTACTCAGGAGGAAAAGGCACAGCCAGGACATAAGCCTATGAAAGACAGGCTAACGTTGATGCTTTGTGCCAATGCAAGTGGTGATTGCAAAGTGAAGCCTTTACTAGTGTATCTTTTGAAAATCCCGAGTGTTTGGCAGATGCGGTGTCAGCAAGTCTAACTTGGTGTGATGTGGAAGTCTAACAAAAGGCTTGGGTCACAAAGGACATTTCTTAGATTGGTTCAATGAAGTGTTTGGCTTCAGTGTGAAGAAATATCTATTGGACAATAATTTGCCACTTAAGTGCCTCCTGATAATGGACAATGCTCCTGTCATCCTCCAAACTTGGTAGAAAATTGTGGAGGAGTTTAAATTCATCAAAGTGAAGTTCTTGCCCCTAATACCACTCCTCTCCTCCAGCCCATGGACCAGCAGGTCATTTCCAACTTTAAAACTCTATACCAAAGCAATGTTTCAAAAGTGCTTTGATGTGACCACAGACATGAACATAACCCTAAGAGAATTTTGGAAAACCATTTCATATGCTGCATTGTGTAAACCTTATAGGTAAGGCTTGGGGGGGAGTGACTACCAGGACTTTGAACTCTGCCTGGGGAAAATTGTGGCCAGACTGTGTCCTAGGGAGGGATTTTGAAGGTTTGGGGCTGAGCCTCAGAACCCTGAGCCTGAGCCTGAGCCTGTTTTGGAAGAAATTGTGGAATTGGGCAAGTCTTTGGGGTTAGAGGTGAGTGGTGAGGATGTGGAACAGTTGGTGGAGGAGCACAAGGAAGAGCTAACCACTGAAGATCTGCAAGAGCTTCAACAGCAACTGGAACAAGAGAGCAGAGGTCAGGACAATGGTTCAGAGGAGGTGGAGGAGGTGGAACAAAAATGGAAGAATGTGCCTTCTTCAAGGATTAAGGACATTTGTGGAATGTGGAGCAAGGTGCAAGCATTTATGGATGAATATCACCCTAACCATGCTGTTGCAGGCCGTGCTGGCAACCTGTACAATGACACAGTGGTGTGTCATTTCAGGGATGTGTTAAAGAATCGCCAGACACAGATCTCCTGGACAAATTTGTTGTTAGAAAGAGGTCTAGTGACTCTCAAGCTGGTCCTAGTGGCATTCAAAGAAAAAGGGAAGTAACCCCAGAAAAGAACTTACCACCTGCAGTGTTAATGGAAGGATTCCCTTCCAAACACTAGCATACTACTCCACCTTCTCCCTCCTCCCATCCTCCACACATCAACAACTCTTCAATAAATGTAAGTGACATGTTATTGTATAATATTTGCATGTTTATTTATGTATTCTTTATTAAATTGTGTATTATTTAATGTCCAAAAGTTCTAAAAAATATTTTATTTAACTACTTTTGGAAGTCTTGGACGGATTAAATTTATTTCCATTATTTCTTATGGGGAAAATTGATTCGTTTACGATTGTTTCGTTAAATATGCCCTCTCTGACGGATTAAAATCGTAAACCGAGGTACCACTGTACATATTTTATGAAAAAGAGGATAAATAAATATACAAGGTAGTATGATATAGCACGTAAGGAAAGTAGTTTGTTGGATTATGTATTGGTGGATAAAAGGTTGATGGGTAGGCTTCAGGATGTACATGTTTATAGAGGGGCAACAGATATATCAGATCATTATTTGGTTGTAGCTACAGTTAGCGTAAAAGGTAGATGGGACAAAACGAAAATGGCAACAGCAAGTAAGAGAGGTAAAAGTGTATAAACTAAGGGAGGAGGAAGTTAGGGTGAGATATAAGCAACTATTGGCAGAAAGGTGGGATAGTGCAAGTATGAGTAGTGGGGAGGGGTTGAAGAGAGTTGGGATAGTTTTAAAAATGCAGTATTAGAATGTGGGGCAGAAGTTTGTGGCTATAGGAGGGTGGGTGCAGGAGGAAAGAGGAGTGAGTGGTGGAATGAAGAATTAAGGGTGTGATAACAGAGAAAAAGGTAGCTTAAGAGAGGTTTTAACAAAACAGAAGTGTTAATAGAAGAGCAGAGTATATGGAGAGTAAAAGAAAGGTGAAGAGAGTGGTGAGAGAGTGCAAAAGAAGAACAGATGAAAGAATGGGAGAGGCTCTGTCAAGAAATTTTGCTGAAAACAAGAAAAATTTTTGGAGTGAGATAAACAAGGTAAGAAAGCCTAGGGAACAAATGGATTTGTCAGTTAAAAACAGAGTAGGGGAGTTAGTAGATGGGGTAGATGGCGGGAATATTTTGAGGAACTTTTAAATGTCGATGAAAAAAGGGAGGCGGTAATTTCATGTACTGGCCAGGGAGGTACAACATCGTTTAGGAGTGAAGAAGAGCAGGATGTGAGTGTGGGGGAGGTGCGTGAGGCATTAAGTAGAATGAAAGAGGGTAAAGCAGCTGGAACTGACGGGATCATGACAGAAATGTTAAAAGCAGGGGGAAGGGGATATAGTGCTGGAGTGGTTGGTATTTTTGTTTAATAAATGTATGAAAGAGGGGAAGGTACCTAGGGATTGGCAGAGAGCATGTATAGTTCCTTTATATAAAGGGAAGGGGGATAAAAGAGAGTGTAAAAATTATAGGGGAATAAGTTTACTGAGTACAGTGGTACCTCGGTTTACGATTTTAATCCGTCAGAGAGGGCATATTTAAGCGAAACAATCGTAAACGAATCAATTTTCCCCATAAGAAATAATGGAAATAAATTTAATCCGTCCAAGACTTCCAAAAGTAGTTAAATAAAATATTTTTAGAACTTTTGGACATTAAATAATACAGAATTTAATAAAGAATATCTAAATAAGCATGCAAATATTGAACAATAACATGTCACTTACATTTATTGAAGAGTTGTTGATGTGTGGAGGAAGTGAGGAGGGGAGAAGGTGGAGTAGTATGCTAGTGTTTGAAGGGAATCCCCTTCCATTAACACTGCAGGTGGTAAGTTCTTTCTGGGGTTACTTCCCTTCTTCTTTGAATGCCACTAGGACCAGCTTGAGAGTCACTAGACCTCTTTCTAACAACAAATTTGTCCAGGGGGATCTGTGTCTGGCGATTCTTAACACATCCCTGAAATGACACACCACTGTGTCATTGTACAGGTGCCAGCACGGCCTGCAACAGCATGGTTAGGTGATATTCATCCATAAAGGCTTCACTTTGCAATCACCACTTGCATTGGCAAAAGCATCAACGTTAGCCTGTCTTTCATAGGGCTTATGTCCTGGCTGTGCCTTTTCCTCCTGAGAAAGTAGGTCCTGTTGGGCATTTTCTTCCAAAACAGGCCTGTTTCATCACAATTAAACACTTGTTGGGGGGGGAATTGTTCAGCCTCTAGGACTTCTGGAATTCAGGAACATATTTTTCAGCCGCACTTTGTCAGAACTGGCTCCTCACCATGCCTCACAACACTATGTATGCCAGTACGCTTCTTAAATTTTTGAAACCAGCCTCTGCTGGCTTTAAATTCGCTCACTTCACTGTTGCAGGCATTTTCTAAGGAGATCATCATGCAACTGCCTTGTTTTTTCACATATTATTCCCTCCGAAACAGTATCTCCTGCTAACTGTTTCGTTGATCCACACCAACAACAACCTTTCCACATTTTCCACCACTTGTGGTCTCTGTTTGTGATCACAGATGCACCTTTTGAACAACAGCTTCCTTGATTTTACTTAAATATTTTATCCACAATGGTAGCGATGGTAGAATAGGGTTTACCATACAGGCCTGGCCACCACTGATACGCACTCCACTTTCATATTTTTCTATTATCTCCTTCTTCACTTCTATTGTACATATATTTCTTTTCCCTTTCTTTCCCACAGGCTTAGCACTGGGATCTTTCCTTGGACCCATGGTAGCTTATTTAGCAGTTGCAAGCACTAAAACGGTGGAATAATGACAATATACTGGTATGAATGCGTGGGTGGGGGTGGGTGGTCGCTCCGCTGTAAATAATAGCACTGACGCTCCCGGGAGTGCGGTCAGCTGGGCGCCAAGCGGACAGGTCCGGTACGAATGTCGGAAACCCTGGGCAAACATCGAAACCACAAACAAATTCTTACGTTATAAATATCGGTTATCGAAAATAACGTAAGGTGATAACATCGTAAACCGAGGTACCACTGTATACCAGGTAAAGTGTAGGGGCAGGGTTATTATTGAAAGAATTAGAGGTAAGACAGAGAGTAGGATTGCAGATGAGCAAGGAGGCTTTAGAGTGGGTAGGGGATGTGTAGATCAAGTGTTTACAGTGAAGCATATATGTGAACAGTATTTAGATAAAGGTAGAGAATTTTTTGGGACATGATGATCTGTTGGAGTGTGAGCAGGGTAACATTTTGTGAAAGGATTCAGGAAACCAGGTAATTGATTTAGTTGGACTTGAGGGCCTCTGGCAGTCTGAGCCCCTGAGAAAAAAAAAAAAATAGAAAAATACGAAAATTGAGTTTTCTTACCAAAAAATAGCTGATTTTTTCTGGCATCACCCGTATAATTCTCATCATTATACGATGTTTCTACAAGGAATTATGGTAATTTGTAACAGGTAAGGTGTCGGCGTCTGTCATGGCATGCGCGCTGACGCAGCAAAAAATTTTTTCATTTTTTCTATCAATTTCTTAGATTTTTCTTTTAATATAATAAAATTCACCATTTGATATCATAGGAGAGTGGGCAGGGCTAAATGGCCTGAAAACCAATCAGGACCCTTTCTCTGGCCCTCTCAGATAAAAAGTGCTGACGGGATAAATTACGATGTAGCGGGCAAAGACACCAGCCAACAAATTGTTTTTCTTACGTAATATCAATAATAATGTTTATTTAATTACTACAATTGATATATTATGACATTAAGGCGACATATTAATAGCATAGAAACATAAAACACACCAGAATAAAAATTATGTGGCATAATATGACGGTCTATCCGCTGGTAGTGGGATGGTGAACCGCCTTATGGATTATTTCTACCCATTCTCACATCCTGGTGTGAGAGAAAACGGACCTAGCGATGGTAAACTGTAGTAGACACTCATATATTATGAAAACAGTGAAAAGTATTTTTGGGGAAATTTTTTTACCCACCTGGGTGCACACATTCGGGCCCTTATCTCGGAAGTAAGTTATTTACCTTTGTGAGGGCAGTCAATGATTAATAATGAAAGAATTGACGTGATTTTCACAATAAACATAGAAGAATGACTGCTTTACAAGGTAGCGTTTCCTTTTATATCCCAAATATTTTCAGATTTGTGTGGATAAGAGTACAATATTTTGCTAAATGTCAAACAACTACAAAATGTATTTTTAGAATGAACATAAGCTTTATTACAGAATTGGCAGCTGCCGATGGACTTATTAGTGTTCTATCGGCAGGAAGTATCAAAACAACTTTCCCAACAACCATTTCGAATAGATCTCTCCTAGTGGAATCTTTAGGAATTTTCAGTAAATCTTGCGTGGTTCATTTGCTTTGGCCGATTTTATTGAAACTTCGTCACAGCTCCTTCATATATAGCTTCTAATAGTACACCAAAATGAGCGCAATCGGTAAACAAATAAAAAGTTGATAAAACTCATGATATTTCGTTAAGGGACCTCTTAGTCCTGGAAATGGGAAGTACAATGCCTCCACTTTAAAGGAGGGGTCTGAGATAGTGACAGCTGGGAGGGACTATTCTCAGCTGTTGTATCTGAGCTCCTCTGCAAAGACAGTGATTATGTATGAGTGTGGTGAAAGTGTTGAATGATGATGAAAGTATTTTCTTTTGGGGATTTTCTTTTCTTTTGGGTCACCCTGCCTCGGTGGGAGACGGCCGACTTGTTGAAAAAAAAAAAAAAAAAAATTAAATCTTCTATTTTTTGTGTGAATAAAAATTAATGGAATTCATGTGTAAAGCCTGGGAACATAAATAATGAACAGAGGAAATGTAATTTTAGTGCCAGGAATGCCTGCATTGTTTATTCTAAGCCCTATTTTGAAACTTGAATATTTTGAAATGTGTGAAATTGACCAGATTACCAATTTCTGATCACTTTATTAGGTAGTTGAAATGGGTGATTAAGTGATTTCTTGTGCTCATTTGATAAAATGGAAGACACTAGCGAAATAGCTATGAATTTAGTCAGCTGGAACAATGCGATTGGCCTGAAATAGGACTGTAAAGTGGACAAAATTGCCCATGTGTAAATATCTGACGAGCAAATTCATGAAAGGGTAATTTCAGTTTTCCATCAAATTTCACTTTTTTTTTTATCACCTTCAGAAAAATGATTCCTACTATTTGCTAAGAAGTATAATTTTTTTAATTTTTGGACATTGTGGACAAGTTTCAAATTGGGGGTCTGGACAGTGAAAGGGTTAAGAAGATTTGAATAAATTTAGCAGTTGGAATGATAAATTGATGATGAGATTTATTGTAGGTAGTTTTGGTAGTAGGTTGGTAGACAGAAAACCATTCGGGGAGGTCCCACCGAAAAACCAAGAGTGTAAAAAGGAAGCCTGTATTATTTTACATGATGGTAGGATTGCTGGTGTCTTTTTTTTTCTGTCTCAAAAAACATGCAAGATTTCAGGTACGTTTTGGGCCATTTCTACTTACATTTAGGTCCCCTACACATACATGACGTACAAATTTATGTTTACACACTCATCTGATTTTTTCTTTGATTTTGGATAGTTCTTGTTCTTATTATTTCCTATATCCATGGAAGTAATAAATTTTTCCTTTAAGCCATGCGTGTTGTAAAGGTCAACTAAAATGCCGGAACAATGGGCTAGTAACCCCTTTTCCTGTATAACTTACTAAAAAAGAAAAGAAGAAAACCATCAAAGTGGGATGTTTGAATGTGGTTTGTTGTGTGAATGATATGAAAGAGATGATTGTGGATGTTATAAATGAGAAGAAGCTGGATGTCCGGGCCCTTTAAGAAAAACGTTGAAGGGGGTAGGAGTTTGGGGGAGAAATAAAGGGGTTTAGGTCGGGAGTTTCCAAACAGAGTTAGAGTTTAAAGAAGGAGTAGCAAAATGTTGAAGGATGTTATGGCAGGAAAAAGAGGGAATATAAATGATCAATTCAAGGATTATGGTAAAATAGGGTTGGATGTGAAAAGGGGTTATGGTAAGGTTTATAACGGAGAAGAGAGAAGGTAGAGGAGAGAGAAAATGCTGGGAAATGTTGAGTGAGTGCAGGGGGAGTTTTGATTAAGGAGAAGTACTTGTGGTTGGGGATCTCAATGCAAAAAGTAGGTAAAAAATATTGTGAGGGTAGTAGGAAAATTTTGGGGGGTGTCAGGGGTAAATGAAAAGGGGAGCCTTTAATTGAGCTATGTGTAGAAAGGGGTTTTGGGGTAAAAGTAAAAATTTTTGGAAAAAGAGGATAAATAAGATATATGTAACACAAAAAAAGTATTTTTTGGGATTATGAAATTGGAAAAAAGGGAGGGGTTAGTTTTGGGATGTACATGTTTATAGAGGGCAACGATATATTGGATCATTATTTGGGTTGTAGCTACAGTGTAAGAGGTAGATGGGACAAGGAAAATGGCAACAGCAAGTAAGAGAGAGGTGAAAGTGTAAAAACCCAAGGGAAAGAAAGGGGGTGAGATAAGAACTTTTCGGGGTTGTAAATGCAAGTATGAATATAGGAGGGTTGAAGAAGGGGGGTTTGGGTTTTAAAGATGCAGTATAGAATGTGGGGCAGAAGTTTGTGGCTATAGGAGGGTGGGTGCAGGAAAAAAAGAGGAGTGATTGGTAAGGATGAAGAAAGGGTTTTAAGAAAAAGGTATTTTTGAGAGGTTTTTACAAAACAGAAGTGTTGTAAGAAGAGCAGAGATATGGAAAAGAAAGGAAAGGTGAAGAGAGTGGTGAGTGTGTGCAAAGGGGAAACAGATGAAAGAGTGGGAGGGCAAAAGCCAAAAAATTTGGAAAAAAAAGAAAAAGTTTTGGAGGAGATAAACAAGTTAAGAAAGTTTTGGGGGCAAATGGAGTCAGTTAAAAAAAGAGTAGGGGTGTTAGTAGATGGGAGCTGGAGGTTTTGGGAGATATACTCACCCTTTGTAATTTTTTAAGAGTTTCGAGATTATCTCTCTGAGCCCCCCATGGGCCGGGGCCCCGGGCTGCCTGGTCAACCAGGCTGTTGCTGCTGAGGCCGCTGCCATCCCATCACAGCCTGGTTGATCTGAGGAACTTTTAAATGTCGATGAAGAAAGGGAGGCGGTAATTTCTGTACTGGTCAGGAGGTATAACATCTTAGGGGTGAGGAAGAGCAGGATGTGAGTGTGGGGGAGGGGGCTGGGGGCAACGTAGAATGAAAGTTGGTAAAGCAGCAGGAACTGACGGGATCATGACAGAAATGTTAAAAGCAGGCGGAGATATTGTGTTGGAGTGGTTGGTATTTTTGTTTAATAAAAAGTATGAAAGAGGGAAGGTACCTAAGGATTTGGAGAGATTAAGTTCCTATATAAAGGAAAGGGTGACAAAAAATTGTAAAAATTATGGGGAATGAGTTTACTGAATATTCCAGGTTAAAAGTCGTAGGGTTATTATTGAAAGAATTAGAGGTAAGACAGAGGGTAGGATCGATTAAAGAAGGTTTTGATGGATGGAGAGCAATGTGGGGAGATGTTATAAGTGTATGGAATGAAAAGTTACTGAATGCGAAAGAAAAATTTTTAAGGAGGATAGTGAGTTCAGGTTAGGGTGTGTAGGAGAGAGGAGATTACGTCCCAAAAGCAGGTCTAGGCAGGGGTGTGTAATGTTCCCCCATGGTTGTTTAATTTTATGATTTAAGATGGGGCTGTAAATAAGAAATTAGGGTGTTGGGAGAGAGTGGGATTAAATTATGGGGGGAAACAAGACAAAAAGGGGGTTGGCACAGTTACTTGCTCTGATACTGTGCTTATAGGAGATTATAAAGAAAAGTTGCAGAGGTTAGTGGACAGTTTAAAGGGGGTGTAAAGGTAGAAAGTTGAAAGTAAACAAGATAAGAGTAAGGGATGAGGGTATCAAACGATTTAGATAAAGAAAAAATTGGGTATCACATTGAGAGGGGGTATGGACGAAGTGAAAGTTTTCAGATATTTGGGAGTTGATTTGTCAGGATGGGGTTTTTGAAGGATTAGGGGTTAACCATAGAAATTGATGAAGGAAAAAAAGTGAGTGGTGCGTTGAGGTATCTGTGGGGAAAAAAACTATGGAGGCAAGAATTGAATGTATGAAAATATTTAAACACTTGTATGGGTGTGAAGCTTGGGTTTTAAATGGCGAGGGAGGGGGCTGGAGGCAGTGAAGATGTTCTAAGAACATAAGAACATAAGAAAGGAGGAACACTGCAGCAGGCCTGGGGGTGGCCATACTAGGCAGGTCCTTCACAATCCGTCCCACTAACAGAATATTTGCTAAACCCCAAATTTTTCAATGCTCCCCAAAGAAAAAGCAAAAATTTACCCACTCATGCCCCAAACCCTCAACCAACCTCACTCATGAATTTATCCAACCTAAATTAAAACCCACCAAGGTCCTAGTTTAATAACCTACTAGGCAGACTGTTCCACCCATCAACTCCCCTTTTTCCCAAAACCAAATCTTCCTATACCCTTCTAACTAAACTTATCTAACTTGAATCCTTTTATTGCGGTCTTCTGGAGATATCCTAAAGACCTTTTATATCCCTGTAATCCTTTCACGAACCTCGATCATGTCCCCCTATTCTGCCTTACAAGTGAATGTAAGGGAAATAAATGGTATAAAATACCGACACAATGGAAAATAAACACATAAGCAGTATAGTATCTATTAGAGCAACTCTTCAATTCTGCATTAAGGCCTTTTTCAGCGAATCAGACTGGCACGACTCTGAATTTATATACACATAGTGTATATACACAAGGTTTATATGTTTGTAGACACAAAAAAGAGAAGAAACTGTGTTTAATTTTGTCTTCCAAGAGCTTTGTCGCTTTACATAAGAACATAAGAACATAAGAATGGAGGAACACTGCAGAAGGCCTACGGGCTCAAAAAGGGCGGGTCCATCAAACCAAAATTACCTAAGAATTTGCTCCTGTACTGGACACTAATCAAACCCAGCCCCTCACTCATATATTTTTCAATTTTTTTTAAGCCACCAAACCAGCCTCTATCCCCCTACTGGAAGTTTTGTTCCCCCATCTCAACTCTGTTCGAAAACCAGTACTTGCCTATGTCCTTTCAAAATCTAATATCCAATAAATCTTTTTCTTTCCCTTACTTGGTTCGATATCCCAGTTTTAACCCCTTTTGGGTTTTCCCCATCACCCACTGAACCCCTTTTCAATAAATTTCCCTCATTTTTCGTTCCTCCAGGGGATTCAATCTCAATCTTCTTCATACGGAGATTTCTTATACTGTAATCATTTAAAAAAAATTTTTTCTTTGTATGTTCTCCAATGAATCTATATCCCTCCCGTAAGGAGACCAAAAATGAGCTGCATAACCAAAAGGTCTCACCAGTGATATAGTGGTGTAAATATTGTGCAGAGAATCGAGTGTGGAAAAATTGGGGGGGAGGTGGATTTTTTAAAAATATTAGTCAGAGGGCTGAAGGGGGGTGGTTGGGGTTTTTTCATTTAGAGAGAATGGATAAAGTAGAAACTTGGAAAAGGTTTAAAACTTTAGGGAAGGAAGGGGGGGGGTCATCCTAAAAAAAGGGGGGTGGGGGGTAAGGGGGTTTTGGGGGCGAGGGGTTTTCCGCAAACATGGGGGCGTGTTTGGAAGGAAGGGGGAAAATGGTTTTGGGCCCCGACAAGCTTTGGGGGGGGAACAGGGAAAAATTTTGTGAAGGGATTCAGGAAACCGGTTATTGTTTTAAAACTTGAGTTCGGGGAAAGGGGGTAAAAGCCTGTACTTTAAAGGGGGGGGTCTGGGATAGTGACATTTGAAGGCATTCAAAAATTTATCTTACCCCTTTTCAAAGACTCATTATGTATGAGTGGGTAAAGTGTTGAAAATGAAATATTTTTTTTTTGGGGGTTTTTTTTTTTGGGGTCATCCCCAGGTGGGAGACACTTTTGGGGTTTTATCTCAAGAAAACCTTTTTTTTGGGGGGCCACTTTCTTCGGTGGGATACGGCCCGGGTTTTTGGGGTTTTCCCCATCTTCCGGGGGGTTTAAACCGGTTTAACCTAAAACTAGTAGCCCAAATGATACAATGTATAATGCACTTCTATTTTGGGGTTTGGTTGCAATGTTTTTAACCCTGTTCAATGAATTGGCTATTGTGTAATTGAAATGAGAGTAGCTGTGACCCCATGTCTTCCTGTTGGTGGCAGGATTTTTTATTATGTTCCTTTCATTTTACAGTTGTGTGTGTAGTTATCATGTCTTTTTTTTTTCTATCTATGCATGACACCTTTTTTAAAATTTCTCCTGACTCCAGATTTACACCATTAAGAAACAAGAAAAAATATGCAAATAGAGAGAAGGCTCTACAAGCAAATGCAAAGAAACCGTAAATTTTTAAAAATTTTTTTTCCCCAACAAAAGGAAATGCTGGTTGGAGAGACAAAAAATTTTTAAAAGGTTAAACCTAATGCATCACACACAGTCCAGAGGGGGGAAAAAAAACTATTGACGAGGGATAAAAACCCCCAAAATTTTTTTTTTATCTTATACTATGTAAAAAGGGGGCAAAACCATGTGGTTTGGGGCCCCTTTTTCTTGGGGAAAACCCCCAGCCCGGGACATTCAAAATGATTTTTCCCCCTTTAAACCCCGGGGAAAATTTTAACCCCTTTTGGGGCCAAATGTAGCCCCCACCCCAAGGAGCTGCTACCAGATAAGTTTTTAGCAAATTTGGGCCTAGATATGAGAGAACATCAGGGGAAGGGGCACCACATAAAACAAACATGCAGCACACAGTGCATAAGAAAAAAAAAACTGAAACCAATTTCATTAAAACAGCGATTTGCAGTTTTTTTTTTATTTTTTTATTTAAATTTTCATTTTTGGTCTTATTTGATAGAATGGAAGATATATTACGGGATATAGAGATGATTTTGATTGGTTTTAGTACTGCAAATGGCTTGAAACTGAGCTCAAAATAGGGAAATGTTAAATTTTCCATGTTCAAGAGAAACAAACCCTTTTTTGGGGGTTCTAAAAAATTTCACAAATGTTGTGATTTTTTTTTAAAATTTATTCAATATTCATAACAGTAAATCTTCCATTTTTTGGTTTGAAAAAAAATTCATTATGTGAAAAAAAAAATAAAAAAAAATTCATTTGTAAAGACTGAAAACAAATTTGAACAGAGGAAATGTTAGTTTAGTGCCAGGAATGCCTGCATTTTTATTCTGCACCCTATTTTAAAATTTTGGAAATTTTTTTAATTTTGGGGTTTAAAAATTTAAATTAAAATTTCCAATTTTTTTTTTTTGGGGTTGCATTGATGGGCATTTCGCCCAACGATAGAATAGAAGAAATACTAGTGAAATACCCAAAATTTGGTCATTTGGAATAATAAATTGGAAAAAAATGGGGAAAAAAAAAATTTCCCCCTCAAATTCCCCAAAATAAAATTTCCCGAGAAATTTAATTTTAAAACCCCCGATTTTTTTTTTTCCCTTCAGAAAAGTTTTTTACCATTTCTAAGAAAAAAAAATTTTTTTTTTTAAACTTCCCCCTTCCAAAAACCTTTGGGCCCCAAAGGGTTAATAATAAAAAAATTTTTCATGAAATGAAGAAGCCATTAAAAAAATGCCCATGAAAATCCCTTGACTGTTTTTAACTCCATTTTTTTAAAAAACCCGCAAAATCCTACAATCACATGTTTTAATATCCACAAAAAATTTTGGGCACGGGGGCTGTCCCAAATTTTAAACCAAGACAGGCCCCCCACAGGTGGCATCAAACATGGAAAAAAATTTTATTCCCCAAATAATTCTTTGAAAAAATTTTTTATAAACCAAAATTGCTGAACACCGGGGAAATTCCAAGAATTGAAAATTTGAGAAAAAATTTTATAGATTAATCCTGCTTTTCAAATACTGAAATTTCAAAATTTTTTTGGGGTGCATTGGAAAACAAAATGAAATTTTGGGGGATACGAACTCTGTAAAAGTTTTAAAAATGTGATCTTTTTTAATAGCACTTAAAAAGGGATTAACTGGAAAAGTGGGGAGATGGGTTTTTTTTAATTTTTAAAAAATTTTTTACAAAAAAAAAAAAAGTCTACAAAGTAAATCAGTGGTTGCTAAAGCAAAAGTTGGGTTTTCCCAAAGATATTTTTTCCCAAAATTCTCTCCCCTTTTATATCCAACATAGACAGACCATTAAGGGGATTATATCATCTCAAATGATGCTAGGATTTGTAAGAATAGCATCGACTGGGGAAAAAAATACCAAAAACACAAAACCCTTTGGGGGGGGGCCTTGGCCCCTTTTTAAAAAGGGGGGGGCCGATTTACGCATTTGCAGCCTCAAAAATGGGCGGCTGGTACCCACATATGAAAGAAGGGGCTATGTGGTCAGTGTGCATATAAAAAAAGTCCTGCACCCCCTTTTATAAGGGGAAAAAAAACTTCAATTTTTTTAAAAAAGCGATTTTGGGAGTCCCTTTTTATGGTATTTATTGATGTATTTCTTTTCCCCGGTCTCATTTGATAGAATAAGATACATTACAGAAAAAAAGTTTTTATTTTTTGAAATAAAGTACAGTGGCCCGAAAAATTAAATGGCCCCCAAAAAACGCCCTTTTATGTAAGTTTTTTTTTAAATTTTTTTAAAAATTTTTTGGGGGGGAAAAGGACAAAATTTTTTTTTTTCCCTTTTAAAGGGGTAAATTCTTTGAATCACTTGAACAGCATTCCCCAACGAAAATATCGAACTTTTGGAAAACCCCTGCCCTTGAAAAGAGGGTCAAAAAAAAAATGCAATTTTTTGATGTTCAAAAGTTAAAAAAACACCATCGGGAAAACTAAGGGAGTCTAATTTTTTTTTCACAAGTGCCTAATTTTTATTTATACCATTTATACAAGATGCAGTTGTATACATAACAGTAAATTTTTTTTTTTTTGAGAATAATAATTTAAAAAAAAAAAAAAGAATGTAAGGGGGGGTTTTAGACGTGGGCTAATGAACAGAGAAAAAGGGGTTTTTTTGGGGCCCCCGGGAAGGGCTGCCCTTTTTTCTGGACCATTTTGAAATCAAACATTTGAAATTTGTGTGAAATTGGCCAAATTCCCCCTTTTTTAACCCCCATTTTGGGAGTTGAAATTGGTAAAAAGGGGTTTTTTTTCCCTTTTAAAAAAATGGAGTTCTGGGGTTTCCCTTTAAATTTTTGTAGACTGAAACATTGAATTTGCCAAAAAAAAGGTAAGTGGGGGAAAAATTTCCCCCCGAAAAACATCAAAACCTTGCCCCACATAAATTCCTTATTTTCAAAACAAAAATTTCCCTAATTTTGGGGGCTTTGATCGGAAAAAAATTTTATATTTTCCCCCAAAAATTTTTTTTTTTTTTTAAAAAAATTTAAACCCAAAAATTTTTCCAGGAGGCCCATCACCCCCCCGGGGTTTAACCCCCGGGCCCTAGAAAAAAATAATCATCATTGAGGGGAAAAAATTTAGCTATTATGCTATAGAAAAATTGAAGAATTAAAATTGGGGAAAAAAATCAATAAAACAAACTTGAAGATCAGAGAGAAGAAAAACATAATGGAATTTTTTATGATATTGTTTAAAATCCCTTTTAAAAGAACACATCTGTTATCACAGATGCGGAAAAATTTTTTTGGTTAGATAACTGGGGGCCTTTTTTAAAAGAGATTTCCCAAACGAGGATAAAACTTCCCGGGCACTTTTTCATTCTAGACTGAATATCACAATCGTCCCTTTTTAAAAAAGGTGAAATAAAAACTTGGGAAAAAGTACAGAGAATCTTCATGCCCCAAAAAAAAATCAAACGCCTAAATTACTGGGACGAGAGGAAATATTCATCCTTTTTTTTTTTGGGCCCAAAATTTAATGAAGGATGATACTGTGATTTAACCAAAATTTTTTTAACTTCACCAATTTTTTTTTATTGATTTTATTGCAAAAAAGATATTGCAAAAAATTTTTTTTTTTCCCCTTTTATCTACCCGTA
>WNWK01035141.1:0-19978 GCA_009830355.1 Cherax destructor | reverse complement strand
ATAAGTTTGCCTAAGACACTCCAATATAGAAACTGTATTATGCCAATACATCACCTTTACCATTAATATATAAACTAATTGTTAAATTCTTAAACTAATTGTTAAATTCTTAAATGTTTAAATTCCAGTACCTCAATTTTGTAAACCTAGTTAATCACTACAATTACCTAACCTTACTATCTGTATAATCATTGTGTCGCTATTGAGTAAGACCTATCATAAGACTGCCTGAAAAGCCTAGCAATACCTAGGCATATTATTGGCCATCTTGTAATATCTACTTCATAAAATGTATAATTTTAAGTACACCCCACTTTGTATATTACTAGAAATAAAGAATTTGAATTTGAATTTGAATCTACCTGGAGAGAATTCCAGGGGTAAACGCCCCTGCGGCCCGGTCTGTGACCAGGCCTCCTGTTGGACCAGAACCTGATCAACCAGGCTGTTACTACTGGCTGCACGCAGTCCAACGTACGAACCACAGCCCGGCTGATCAGGTACCGACTTGAGGTGCCTGTCCAGTGCCTGCTTGAAGACAGCCAGGGGTTTGTTGGTAATCCCCCTGATGTATGCTGGGAGGCAGTTGAACAATCTTGGGCCCCTGACACTTATTGTGTTGTCCCTCAACGTGCTAGTGGCACCCCTGCTCTTCATTGGGGGGATGTTACATCGCCTGCCGAGTCTTTTGCTTTCATAGGGAGTGATTTTTGTGTGCAAGTTTGGTACTAAGCCCTCGAGAGTTTTCCATGTGTATATAATATTGTATCTCTCCCGCCTGCGTTTTAGAGAGTACAGGTTTAGGAACTTCAAGCGTTCCCAGTAGTTGAGGTGGTTTATCGCACTTATGCGTGCGGTGAAGGTTCTCTGCACATTTTCAAGGTCAGCAATTTCACCCGCCTTGAAAGGTGCAGTTAGTGTGCAGCAATATTCCAGCCTAGATAGAACAAGCGATCTGTAAAGTGTCAACATGGGCTTGGCATCCCTGGTTTTGAAGGTTCTCATTATCCATCCTGTCATTTTTCGAGCAGATGCAATTGCTACTTTGTTATGGTCCTTGAAGGTGAGATCCTCTGACATGATCACTCCCAGGTCTTTGACATTAGTTTTTCGCTCTATTGTGTGGTTGGAATTAGTTTTGTACTCTGATGAGATTTTAATTTCTTCACGTTTTCCGTATCTGAGTAATTGAAATTTCTCATCAATGAACTTCATATTGTTTTCTGCAGCCCATTTAAAGATTTGGTTTATGTCTGCTTGGAGTCTTGCAGTGTCTTCAACGGTGGACACTGTCATACAGATTCGGGTGTCATCTGCAAAGGAAGACACAGCACTGTGGCTTATATCCCTGTCAATGTCTGATATGAGGATGAGGAATAGGATGGGAGCAAGTACTGTGCCTTGTGGAACAGAGCTTTTCACAGTAGTTGCCTCAGACTTTACTGTGTTGACTACTACTCTTTGTGTTCTACATGTTAGGAAATTATAGATCCATCTACCAACTTTTCCTGTTATTCCTTTATCATGCATTTTGTGTGCTATTACACCATGGTCACACCTGTCAAAGGCTTTTGCACAATCTGTGTATATAACATCTGCATTCTATTTATCTTCTAGAGCATCCAGGACCTTGTCGTAGTGGTCCAGTAGTTGGGACAGACAGGAGCGGCCTGCTCTAAACCCATGCTGTCCTGGGTTGTGCAATTGATGGGTATCAAGATGGGTGGCGATCTTGCTTCTTAGAACCCTTTCAAAGATTTCTATGATATGGGTCGTTAGCGCAATTGATCTGTAGTTCTTTGCTATTGCTTTACTGCCCCCTTTGTAGAGCGGGGCTATGTCTGTTGTTTTTAGTAGCTGCGGGACGATCCCAGTGTCCATGCTCCCTCTCCATAGGATGTTAAAAGCATGTTATAGGGGCTTCTTGCATGATCATGGAGTCTAAATGAAACTTTGGTGTATTCTAGGGGCGGTTTACTAATGTTTGTTAAGAGGAAGGTGGGGTAGTGGTCTGTGGTGCTGTATGTTATTATCCCCGATTTAAGGGGGGGGGGCTAGGATATTGGTCCATATATGGTTGGTTGCACTCGTCTCAGTAAGCCTGGTTGGTTTGGTTATTGGTGGTATGGATACCAGGGTACTATGTATCCCCATGGATACCAGTGCACTACTATATCCCATGGATACCAGTGCACTACTTTATATCCCCATGGATACCAGGGCACTACTATGTATCCCCATGGATACCAGGGCACTACTATGTATCCCCATGGATACCAGGGCACTACTATGTATCACCATGGATACCAGGGCACTACAATGTATCACCATGGATACCAGGGCACTACTATGTATCACCATAGATACCAGGGCACTACAATGTATCACCATGGATACCAGGGCACTACTATATATCACCATGGATACCAGGGCAGTACAATGTATCATCATGGATACCAGGGCACTACTATGTGTGACACTTGTCCAATATTTGGGTATACATAATCCTGAAAACATCCCACCAGCCAGTGACGTCTGAACACATCGACTCCAGGCTGAGGGACTGATTACCTCAAGCTCCTCTTCGTCATCCACCTTTCTCTGCATTGGACTGAAGAAGCCACTGGGTGACGAAATGCTTCCAGGATAAAGGTACCCAAATGTTGCACAAGTGTCTTGATTTTTATGTCTGTAGGTTGGGAAGTAGTGAAGGGACAGAAAGGCTTAGAGAATCTTGTCTCTTATTCACACTGTTTTTATTCGTGCAGGTTGAGACGCAGTGTCGGGACAGAATGGCAGAAATGATGACCAAACTCTTGTATCATCGCATGAGGGAGATGGTACTCACAGAAGAAGACTTAAATACTTATGGCTACCCACGGCCTCACTCTCAGCCAGGAAGAGCTGTGATCCACAGAGCAGCAAGCCACTACAATGTTATGAGCAACTTCAACACGCGTACCTGCCAGCGTTGCAAAGCATCCTATAGCGTTGATGCTGTAGGGACTCTCCTCTCACCTGAGTCTTGCAACTATCACTGGGCCAAGCTGTCAACCGGTGCTGTGCCTACCTACTATTGCTGTCGTGGAAAGGTGTCATCCCAGCCATGCTGTTCCGCTCCAAGACATGTGTCTGATCAGATCGATCCAGATAACTTAATTGGGTTCATCAATACCCACCAAAGCCATGCTAGGAAGGAATCAATCTTTGCAATGGACTGTGAGATGGTGCACACCTCAGTAGGAATGGATGTTGCAGCTATATCTATGGTGGACTGCAATAGCAAGTCAGTCTATGAGACTCTCATCCTACCTGATGCTCCTATTATAGACTACAACACCAAACATTCAGGACTAACCAAGAAAGAGTTCGAGGGTGTTACTACACGACTCCAGGATGTCCACAACAAGCTACTATCACTAGTGGGTAGTCAGACTATCCTCATAGGCCATGGGTTAAACAACGACCTCCTTAGATTAAAGGTTATACATAATAACATTGTGGATACTAGTGTCCTCTACCCACACCCTAAAGGTCTGCCTTATCGAGCTTCGCTCATTTTCCTGAAGAACAAGCACCTGGGTCGAGGCTCAGCTTACAACTTAGGCTTGAAGTGTCGTGGAGATGCCCAGGCTACCATGAAGCTTGTACGTTTGAAGTGTAAATAGTGAGATGACATAGGAGTATAACTTTGTTGAGTAACCTGGCTGGATCAGGCAGCCATTACCCACAAGCTGAGCAGAATGGACGTAAATGCATTCACTCATCGACAGTATTATTGAAGGTGTTTTGGTTGTGTGATGGATTTTAAGTGGTCATGGTACACCTACCTGGATGGTGCTTTAGGGGTGAGTGCCCCCGCTACCTGGTTCATAACCAGGTTCATGACCAGGTCCAAGACCTGGTCCATAACCAGGTCCATGACCTAGCTTCACCATCCACTGACCACCAATACAAACCACATAAAAACTGTAGAACTACATACAAAAATAAAGCCACAGAAGGGGCAAAATATCTACAGATAAAGATCCCCAGATGTCTCACACACGTCCAATTTATCACCTTGTTGGTACCATGTAGCATACATGTACAAGACACAGAACCATAGCAGGAACACTCCACATATAACAAGTCACACAGAGGCTGGGTTACTCGTATTAATGTTCCACAACCAAGACGTCTTCAATAGAATTAATATCTATCTATTATAACATTAATGAGAGTTACAATAGACGAATTCATAGTTTTTTACAAAATCTGGACTGAGAAATAAAAAAAAATTGTAGTAAATTGATATTAACTGGAGCGGATGTATTTCTGACCCTCCCTGACCTATCCATAGTACTCGTTAACTATCCTCGATAACCTATCCTCATTTACTTATTTACCTATCATTGTTTACCTATCCCAGACTTACATTCCATAATATAAAGAGAATTTAAAAATATCTTAGTCTTTATACAGATTTAAAAGTCGTTCCTTGTACCAGGAATGTGTTGAGACGTGTTGCAGACGCAACACTTCCTGTTGCAGACTCAATACTTTCTGTTGCAGACGCAATACTTGATGTTGCAGACAATACTTGATGTTGCAGACGGAACACTCTGTTACAGACGCAATACTTGCTGTTGCAGACGCAATACTTGCTGTTGCAGAAGCAATACTTGCTGTTGCAGACGCAATATTTGCTGTTGCAGACGCAATACTTGCTGTTACAGACGCAATACTTGCTACTGCAGTCGCAATGCTTGCTGTTGCAGACGCAATGCTTACTGTTGCAGACGCAATGCTTACTGTTGGAGAAGCAATACTTGCTATTGCAGACGCAATACTTGCTGTTGCAGACGCAATACTTGCTGTGGCTGACGCAATACTTGCTGTTGCAAACGCAATACTTGCTGTTGCAAACGCAATACTTACTGTTGCACACGCAATACTTGCTGTTGCAGACGCAATACTTGCTGTTGCAGACGCAATACTTGCTGTTGCAGACGCAACACTTGCTGAGAGCTGTACTCGCCTGTTTGTAGTTCACGGGTTGATTTACAGCTCCTGGCCCCGCTTCTTTTGCATTGTTACAGCTGTCATGTAATTACTGGTGTAATAGTAGTGCACCCATACTGTGGGTGGTAATACACCCATACTGTGGGTGGTAGTACACCCATACTGTGGGTGGTAGTACACCCATACTGTGGGTGGTAGTACACCCATACTGTGGGTGGTAATACACCCATACTGTGGGTGGTAGTACACCCATACTGTGGGTGGTAGTACACCCATACTGTGGGTGGTAGTACACCCATACTGTGGGTGGTAGTACACCCATACTGTGGGTGGTAGTACACCCATACTGTGGGTGGTAGTACACCCATACTGTGGGTGGTAGTACACCCATACTGTGGGTGGTAGTACACCCATACTGTGGGTGGTAGTACACCCATACTGTGGGTGGTAGTACACCCATACTGTGGGTGGTAGTACACCCATACTGTGGGTGGTAGTACACCCATACTGTGGGTGGTAGTACACCCATACTGTGGGTGGTAGTACACCCATACTGTGGGTGGTAGTACACCCATACTGTGGGTGGTAGTACACCCATACTGTGGGTGGTAGTACACCCATACTGTGGGTGGTAGTACACCCATACTGTGGGTGGTAGTACACCCATACTGTGGGTGGTAGTACACCCATACTGTGGGTGGTAGTACACCCATACTGTGGGTGGTAGTACACCCATACTGATACCCACTGTGGGTGGTAGTACACCCATACTGTGGGTGGTAGTACACCCATACTGTGGGTGGTAGTACACCCATACTGTGGGTGGTAGTACACCCATACTGTGGGTGGTAGTACACCCATACTGTGGGTGGTAGTACACCCATACTGTGGGTGGTAGTACACCCATACTGTGGGTGAGTAGTACACCCATACTGTGGGTGGTAGTACACCCATACTGTGGGTGGTAGTACACCCATACTGTGGGTGGTAGTACACCCATACTGTGGGTGGTAGTACACCCATACTGTGGGTGGTAGTACACCATACTGTGGTGGTAGTACACCCATACTGTGGGTGGTAGTACACCCATACTGTGGGTGTAGTACACCCATACTGTGGGTGGTAGTACACCCATACTGTGGGTGATACCCATACTGTGGGTGGTAGTACACCCATACTGTGGGTGGTAGTACACCCATACTGTGGGTGGTAGTACACCCATACTGTGGGTGGTAGTACACACCCATACTGTGGGTGGTAGTACACCCATACTGTGGGTGGTAGTACACCCATACTGTGGGTGGTAGTACACCCATACTGTGGGTGGTAGTACACCCATACTGTGGGTGGTAGTACACCCATACTGTGGGTGGTAGAACACCCATACTGTGGGTGGTAGTACACCCATACTGTGGGTGGTAGTACTACCCATACTGTGGGTGGTAGTACACCCATACTGTGGGTAGTACACCATAGTGGAGTACACCCATACTGTGGGTGGTAGTACACCCATACTGTGGGTGGTAGTACACCCATACTGTGGGTATAGTACACCCATACTGTGGGTGGTAGTACACCCATACTGTGGGTGGTAGTACATCCATACTGTGGGTGGTAGTACACCCATACTGTGGGTGGTAGTACACCCATACTGTGGGTGGTAGTAAACCCATACTGTGGGTGGTAGAACACCCATACTGTGGGTGGTAGTACACCCATACTGTGGGTGGTAGTACAAACCCATACTGTGGGTGGTAGTACAAACCCATACTGTGGGTGGTAGTACAAACCCATACTGTGGGTGGTAGTACAAACCCATACTGTGGGTGGTAATACACCCATACTGTGGGTGGTAATACACCCATACTGTGGGTGGTAATACACACATACTGTGGGTGGTAATACACCCATACTGTGGGTGGTAGTACACACCCATACTGTGGGTGGTAGTGCACCCATACTGTGGGTGGTAGTACACCCATACTGTGGGTGGTAGTACACCCATACTGAGGGTGGTAGTACACACCCATACTGTGGGTGGTAGTACACCCATACTGAGGGTGGTAGTACACACCCATACTGTAGGTGGTAGTACACCCATACTGTGGGTGGTAGTACACCCATACTGTGGGTGGTAGTACACCCATACTGTGGGTGGTATTACACCAATACTGTGGGTGGTAGTACACACCCATACTGTGGGTGGTAGTACACACCCATACTGTGGGTGGTAGTACACACCCATACTGTGGGTGGTAGTACACACCCATACTGTGGGTGGTAGTACACACCCATACTGTGGGTGGTAGTACACACCCATACTGTGGGTGGTAGTACACACCCATACTGTGGGTGGTAGTACACACCCATACTGTGGGTGGTAGTACACACCCATACTGTGGGTGGTAGTACACACCCATACTGTGGGTGGTAGTACACACCCATACTGTGGGTGGTAGTACACACCCATACTGTGGGTGGAAGTACACCCATACTGTGGGTGGTAGTACTATACTGTGGGTGGTAGTACACACCCATACTGTGGGTGGTAGTACACCCATAATGTGGGTGGTAGTACACACCCATACTGTGGGTGGTAGTACACCCATAATGTGGGTGGTAGTACACCCATACTGTGGGTGGTAGTACACCCATACTGTGGGTGTAGTACACCCATACTGTGGGTGGTAGTACACACCCATACTGTGGGTGGTAGTACACACCCATACTGTGGGTGGTAGTGCACCCATACTGTGGGTGGTAGTACACACCCATACTGTGGGTGGTAGTGCACCCATACTGTGGGTGGTAGTGCATACCCATACTGTGGGTGGTAGTACATACCCATACTGTGGGTGGTAGTGCATACCCATACTGTGGGTGGTAGTACATACCCATGCTGTGGGTGGTAGTACATCCATACTGTGGGTGGTAGTACATCCATACTGTGGGTGGTAGTACACCCATACTGTGGGATGTAGTACACACCCATACTGTGGGTGGTAGTACACACTCATACTGTGGGTGGTAGTACACACCCATACTGTGGGTCGTAATACTTACCCATACTGTGGGTGAAAGTACACCCATACTGTGGGTGGTAGTACACCCATACTGGGTGGTAGCACACACCCAAACTGTGGGTGACACTACACACCAATACTGTGGGTGATAGTACACACCCATACTGTAGGTGACACTACTCACCCATACTGTGGGTAACACTACACACCCATACTGTAGGTGACACTACACATCCATACTGTGGGTGACACTACACACCCATACTGTAGGTGACACTACACATCCATACTGTGGGTGACACTACACACCCATACTGTGGGTAACACTACACACCCATACTGTAGGTGACACTACACACCCATACTGTGGGTGACACTACACACCCATACTGTGGGTATAAGTCAAAGCTACACACTGTTATCATTATTATTATTATTATTATTAGACATGATACATTGTCAATAAATATTCAAAGAATAATTAGTATTATTATCATTATTATTGATTGGTGATATTAGCTCCAGTTCCTCAGTTAAGAGCCTTGGTGACGACGTGTACAGCACGCGTCGCAGTTTTGTCTAGTCGTCCTAGTGACAGTGCCACTACAGTAACTCTGGGAGATCCGTCACTACAACACCTCCACTGATCGCTATATCAAGGTAACCCTTATATATTAGTGTGTATATATACATCACTGCTCGCTGTATCAAGGTGACCCTGATATATATATGCTATATAGTAATAGTTTATTTGGACATGATACAAAGAATTACAATGGGTTATGATGTGTACATGTGTACATGTGGGCAGACTTAAAATTAACTTAAAACTAAATGGTAAGAATTATAGTAAACAGTTTACAATATAAGTATAGTTGAGTATTTAAGCTATGAAATTTGAACATGACATTTTTGAATCATAATGGTTTTATAATTTTGGATCATTTACAGTTTTATATGTCTACATAACAAAATTATTAAATCAGATTAAACAAATTAAATCAATAATTTGTGTTGCAATAACAGTTTATATGGTCATTAGATGAGTTACAAGGAGCACAAGGCTACATGAGGATGGATTTCTTTATATTAGGTGGTATTAATTATAGCAGGTTTATACATTATGAGATATGAAACAACTAGACCGACTGAAACAAAATAAATCGCGGGGTCCTGATGAGCTTTTTGCAAGGGTTCTTAAGGAATGCAAAATGGAACTCTGTGAACCAATATCTAACATTTTTAATTTATCTCTTCAAACAGGTGTAGTGTCTGATATGTGGAAGATGGCTAATGTAATTCCTATTTTTAAAGCAGGGGACAAGTCACTACCGTCAAATTACCGCCCAATAAGCCTGACCTCAATTGTAGGCAAATTACTAGAGTCAATTATAGCTGATATTATTAGAAGCCATCTAGATAACCATAATTTGATTAACGATACTCAGCATGGATTCACGAGGGGCCGTTCCTGCCTAACTAATTTATTAACTTTCTTCAGTAAAGCTTTTGAGGCTGTTGATCACGATAAAGAATTCGATATTGTTTATTTAGACTTTAGTAAGGCTTTTGATAGAGTACCGCACCAGAGACTGTTAAAGAAAGTGGCAACTCATGGCATTGGGGGAAAAGTGCTGTCATGGATCGAGTCATGGCTCACCAATAGGAAGTAGAGAGTGTGCATCAATGGGGTTAAATCCGAATGGGGACTTGTAACAAGTGGTGTTCCACAGGGATCAGTCTTAGGCCCTTTGTTATTTATAATATATGTGGGGAATTAAGAGATTACCTGTCCGGGCTTCACCGCCACTTACAACAAAATAATCTCCCGGGGAGTGGACCGACTAGTATAATTTTACCGCGGTTACCCCCGTTGAGGCGTGTGAGAAAACTTGCCCTACTCCTGGTCACATTTAAGGGGACCCTTCGATATTCTCACTCTAAATCCACATCTATCCTTGACCAGTTTATTAAGAATGAGTAACACCAATGGTTATGGTATTGTTAAATTTTGTGGACTGTATGGGTTAATGTCTGACTGATTGGGGAGAAGGAGGAAAGAGTACAACTTAATATAACTCACTCTTTATCCGTGCCATTGCTGTTCACTTGAAGATCCCGTCATTATCATTCCCACCGTAAGCCCACATTATCCCAACATACCTACTGGCCAGACGGTTGCTAAGACAATAAGAGTACTTACAGTGGGGAAGAAACAACATTCTTGTCGCTATTGATCCCTTGAACTCTCTTACGCCCACGAGACCGGGCGTTATTTAACGTGGTTGGTCGGGGTAGTGATTCATATCCTCTCACTATACCCCTTCAGTAGAGTTTATACACAACACTTTACACACTATTCCCACATCGGTTTAATGTCCCATTAATTTACTCTCCTTAGAAGTTAATCCATTAATAATTGTGTAAGATGAACGCTGATCGAAACGACGCACATTTCCGCCATCAACACCACCATGACGGCGTCGCTCACTGTTTAACACATTATCACTATTATTATAATTTCTTGGACTTAATGTCCCACATTATGCCCAGCGAATATTCACAACATTCACTATTGTGAAGAGAGACCATTAACCGCGATTTGGTCGTATTAGATTTGGTCGTAGTAAACGCCGATTTCCATCTCCATTATATCCAGAGCCCACCCATCGTTCACCTCCATTCACCTTTATCCCATGAGCGCGACTAACCTCGTATGACCCAGTACCGCGTACCCAAGCCAATGGACATAAATTCGTTAGAAAACATTCAGCGTAGAATGACTAAAATAATACATAGCATTAGAAATCTTCCTTACGAAGAAAGATTGAAGACCCTTAAATTACATTCACTTGTAAGACGTAGAATGAGGGGAGACATGATCGAGGTATACAAGTGGAAAATGGGTATTAATAAAGGGGATATAAATAAGGTCTTGAGGATATCTCTCCAAGAGAGAACCTGCAATAATGGATTCAAGTTAGATAAGTTTAGATTTAGAAAGGATATAGGAAAGTATTGGTTTGGAAATAGGGTAGTTGATGAGTGGAACAGTCTGCCTAGTAGGGTTATTGAAGCTAGGACCTTGGGTAGTTTCAAATTTAGGTTGGATAAATTCATGAGTGATCCAAAATGGATGAATAATAGGCTTAAGTATCTTTTAGGGCAGAAGAAAGGAATTTATAGGCGCATAAAAAGAGGTGAGGGTCATCTTATAAATCAGTATACTGACATTAAGAGGGACGTTAAAAAGGGAATAAGAGAAGCTAAACGGGACTATGAAATTAAAGTTGCTAGGGATTCAAAAACTAACCCAAAAAGTTTTTTCCCGGTTTATAGAACAAAAGTTAGGGATAAGATAGGTCCCCTTAAAAATAACTCTGGGCATCTTACTGACAAGGAGAATGATATGTGCTCTATTTTTAATAATTATTTTCTCTCGGTTTTCACACAGGAAGACATTAATAATATCCCAGTAATTAATTTTTACAGAGGCCCAGAAGAAGATAAATTATGTAATATCACAGTCACTAGCAAAATGGTTATGAAACAACTAGACCAACAAACAAAATAAATCGCGGGGTCCTGATGAGCTTTTTGCAAGGGTTCTTAAGGAATGCAAATTGGAACTCTGTGAACCAATATCTAACATTTTTAATTTATCTCTTCAAACAGGTGTAGTGTCTGATATGTGGAAGATGGCTAATGTAATTCCTATTTTTAATGCAGGGGACAAGTCACTACCGTCAAATTACCGCCCAATAAGCCTGACCTCAATTGTAGGCAAATTACTAGAGTCAATTATAGCTGATATTATTAGAAGCCATCTAGATAACCATAATTTGATTAATGATACTCAGCATGGATTCACGAGGGGCCGTTCCTGCCTATCTAATTTATTAACCTTCTTCAGTAAAGCTTTTGAGGCTGTTGATCATGATAAAGAATTCGATATTGTTTATTTAGACTTTAGAGTACCGCACCAGAGACTGTTAAAGAAAGTGGCAGCTCATGGCATTGGGGGAAAAGTGCTGTCATGGATCGAGTCATGGCTCACCAATAGAAAGCAGAGAGTGTGCATAAATGGAGTTAAATCCGAGTGGGGACTTGTAACAAGTGGTGTTCCACAGGGATCAGTCTTAGGCCTGTTGTTATAATATATATCAATGACCTTTTTGTTATCCTCATCACCTTACTCTTTCCTATATTCACTTTCAATTTTCTTCTTTTACATACCTTACCAAATTCATCCACCAACCTCTGCAACTTCTCTTCAGAATCTCCCAAAAGCACAGTGTCATCAGCAAAAAGCAACTGTGACAACTCCCACTTTGTATTTGATTCTTTGTCTTTAAACCCCACACCTCTTACCAAGACCCTCGCATTCACATTCACTTCTCTTACAACCCCATCTATAAATATATTGAACAACCACGGTGACATCACACATCCTTGTCTAAGGCCTACTTTTACCGAGAAATAATCTCCCTCTCTCCTACACACTCTAACCTGAGCCTCACTATCCTCATAAAAGCTCTTCACTGCTTTCAGTAACCTACCTCCTATTCCATACACTTGCAACATCTGCCACATTGCCCCCCTATCCACCCTATCATACGCCTTTTCCAGATCCATAAATGCCACAAAAACCTCTTTACCCTTATCCAAATACTGTTCACCTATATGTTTTACTGCAAACACTTGGTCTACACACCCCCTACCTTTCCTAAAGCCACCTTGTTCATCTGCTATTCTGCTCTCCGTCTTACTCTTAATTCTTTCAATAATAACTCTACCATACACTTTACCTGGTATACTCAACAGACTTATTCTCCTATAATTTTTGCACTCTCTTTTGTCCCCTTTGCCTTTATACAAAGTAACAATACACGCTCTCTGCCAGTCCCTAGGTACCTTACCCTCTTCCATACATGTATTAAATAATAACACCAACCACTCCAAAACTATATCTCCACCTGCTTTTAACATTTCTACCTTTATCCCATCAATCCCGGCTGCCTTACCCCCTTTCATTCTATCCACTGCCTCACAAACTTTCCCCACACTCACAACTGGCTCTTCCGCACTCCTACAAGATGTTATTCCTCCTTGCCCTATACACGAAATCACAGCTTCCCTGTCTTCATCAACATTTAACAACTCATCAAAATATTTCCTCCATCTTCCCGATACCTCTAACTCTCCATTTAATAACTCTCCTCTCCTATTTTTAACTTTCAAATCCATTTGTTCCCTAGGCTTCCTCAACTTATTAATCTCACTCCAAAACTTTTTCTTATTTTCAACAAAATTTGTTGATAACATCTCACCCATTCTCCCATTTGCTCTCTTTTTACATTGCTTGATCACTCTCTTAACCTCTCTTTTTTTCTTCATGTACTCTTCCCTCCTTGCATCACTTCTACTTTGTAAAAACCTCTCATATGCTAACTTTTTCTCCCTTACTACTCTCTTTACATCATCATTCCACCAATCGCTCTTCTTCCCTCCCGCACCTACTTTCCTGTAACCACAAACTTCTGCTGAACACTCTAACACTACATTCTTTAACCTACTCCATACATCTTCGACCCCATTGCCTACACTCTCACTAGCCCATCTATCCTCCAATAGTTGTTTATATCTTACCCTAACTGCCTCCTCTTTTAGTTTATAAACCTTCACCTCTCTCTTACTTACTGCTTCTATTTTCCTTGTATCCCATCTACCTTTTACTCCCACTTCAACTACAACTAAAAAGTGATCTGATATATCTGTGGCCCCTCTATAAACATGTACATCCTTAAGTCTACTCAACAGTCTTTTATCTACCAAGACATAGTCCAACAAACTACTGTCATTATGCCCTACATCATATCTTGTATACTTATTTATCCTCTTTTTCTTAAAATATGTATTACCTATAACTAAACCCCTTTCTATACAAAGTTCAATCAAAGGGCTTCCATTATCATTTACACCTGGCACCCCAAACTTACCTACTACACCCTCTCTGCATGTTTCTCCCACTTTAGCATTTAGGTCCCCTACCACAATTACTCTCTCACTTGGTTCAAAGGTTCCTATACATTCGCTTAACATCTCCCAAAATCTCTTCTCTCTCCTCTACACTCCTCTCTTCTCCAGGTGCATACACGCTTATTATGACCCACTTTTCGCATCCGACCCTTATTTTAATCAACATAATCCTTGAATTTACACATTTATATTCCCTCTTCTCTTTCCATAACTGATCCTTCAACATTATTGCTACCCCTTCCTTAGCTCTAACTCTCTCAGATACTTCTGACTTAATCCCATTTATTTCTCCCCACTGAAACTGTCAGTTAGCAGTTTGAGAACAATAATACGAAAAGAACTTCAACTGAATTTTATTGACTTAAGACTCAGGGAGTTTGACACCAGTCAGTCCATCTATCATCATTCTATCATGCAGGAGGAGCCACATGTCTATGGTGCATCCAACAAAATAAGCAGACTCTTGGATGTCACTACCGCCCGCCTCCGGCTGGGTTACAAGTATCTTTGGCAGGTTAAATCACCACCACCAGATGTAGACCAAACAAGATGTAAACTTTGCCAGTTGGATTATTGTCACACCCTGCGTCATTATGTACTGGAGTGCGATAAAATTAATGAATTCAGAGACTACTCATTCAGAAATGTTCAAGATATGTCAAAGTATTTTATCCACAGTGGTATATTACAGACCATTCTGGAAAATACCTGACTTTGCTCCCTGTAAATAAAGCATTGACACGTGTGTGTGTGTGTGTATGTACATGTGTGTATGTGTATGTGTGTATGTATATACATGTATGCGTGTGTATGTGTATATGTATATGTGTGTGTGTGTGACCCAACAATTAAAATTTGCACCAATAACTCATTACAGTTGTGGCTGGGTGTAGACTAATAGATTGCTCATTGCTTTATAATTTGTTCATGAGTGCAACCATGTACAGACGTAAGTAAATTTACTTACATGATTCATTACCTTGTAACTAGTGAATTAATTACTATTGTACCTTGTTCAGCTATCAAAACTTTGGGGCCCAGTCTCTGGACCCTATATATACCTCTGTAATCTGCAAATACCTTTGTAACTTGTCATGATTGTGACCATCTGAGTTCATTACCTTTGTAACTTGCTCAGCCATCAAACTTTGAGGTCCAGTCCCTGGACCCATTATGTACCTCTGTAATCTTTTGACTACCGCCCACAGGATGGGTATGGGGTGCATAATAAAGATATCAAACTAAACAAAACACTGAAACTCGCCTACCCCTTCAGCTTTGTTTCGCTAGCCCATTGCTAGTAACCCTATATATATATATATATATATATATATATATATATATATATATATATATATATATATATATATATATATATATATATATATATATATATATATATATATATATATATATATATATATATATATATATATATATATATATATATATATATATATATATATATATATATATATATATATATATATATATATATATATATATATATATATATATATATATATATATATATATATATATAATATATATATATATATATATATATATATATAAAATATATATATATATATATATATATATATATATATATATATATATATATATATATATATATATATATATATATATATATATATATATATATATATATATATATATATATATATATATATATATATATATATATATATATATATATATATATATATATATATATATATATATATATATATATATATATATATATATATATATATATATATATATATATATATATATATATATATATATATATATATATATATATATATATATATATATATATATATATATATATATATATATATATATATATATATACTGTACTGTATGCCCCGGTGGCTAAAGCTCTCGCTTCACGCACGGAGGGCCTGGGTTCAATTCCCGGCTGGGCGGAAACATTTCGAAGTGTTTCCTTACTCACACACACACACAAACAGGCCTAGTGTCTAATTGACATGTGCCTAGGACAAAAAATGGTAACTACTGGGGACCTTCATCCTCAGAGAAGACAATAATCGTACCTCAGGGAAAACTCAAGGTTCTCCCCGGAGCTGTTTGAATATTTTCTAACACCACCCCCTATATTTTATATTACATGTGAACTTTATTAATAGACAGAATACAGTGACAGAAAACACAAACATGAATACATTGTTACAATATATCAAAGATTATGAATCTCCTCCAGTATGCAGCATGCATTTCCCTTCTGGATGGCTACACTGAGGCGCTGGAACATGAAAGTGGCTGCCCTCGGGTCCCTGGTGGTGGTGTTGAGTCTGGAACCCAGTTAAGGAAACGTGTGGAATTTTTCCCCCATGATCCCAAAGTCTCAGATCTCACTGGGACAAATTGATACTGTTGGCTTATGTTCCTGTACTTGCTGATCTTGTACTCCTCCCTGTGGTCAGCAGCTCCTCACTGTGGTCAGCAGCTCTTCCCTGTGGTCAGCAGCTCCTCCCTGTGGTCAGCAGCTCCTCCATGTGGTCAGCAGCTCCTCCCTGTGGTCAGCAGCTCCTCCCTGTGTCGCAGCTCCTCCCTGTGGTCAGCAGCTCCTCCCTGTGATCAGCAGCTCCTCCCTGTGGTCAGCAGCTCCTCCCTGTGGTCAGCAGCTCCTCCCTGTGGTCAGCAGCTCCTCCCTGTGGTCAGCAGCTCATCCCTGTGGTCAGCAGCTTCTCCCTGTGGTCAGCAGCTCCTTCCTGTGGTCATCAGCTCCTCCCTGTGGTCAGTAGCTCCTCCCTGTGGTCAGCAGCTCCTCCCCTGTGGTCGCAGCTTCTCCTGTGGTCAGTAGCTCCTCCCTGTGGTCAGCAGCTCCTCCCTGTGGTCAGCAGCTCCTCCCTGTGATCAGCAGCTCCTCCCTGTGATCAGGCTCCTCCCCTGTGGTCAGCAGCTCCTCCTGTGGTCAGCAGCTCCTCCTGTGGTCAGCAGCTCCTCCCTGTGGTCAGCAGCTCCTCCCTGTGGTCAGCAGCTCCTCCCTGTGGTCAGCAGCTCCTCCTGTGGTCAGCAGCTCCTCCCTGTTCAGCAGCTCCTCCCTGGGTCAGTAGCTCCTCCCTGTGGTCAGCAGCTCCTCCCTTTGGTCAGCAGCTCCTCCCTGAGGTCAGTAGCTCCTCCCTGTGGTCAGCGCTCCTCCCGTGGTCAGCAGCTCCTCCTGTGGTCAGCAGCTCCTCCCTGTGGTGCAGCTCCTCCCTGTGGTCAGCAGCTCCTCCTGGTCAGCAGCTGCTCTCTGTGGTCAGCAGCTCCTCCTGTGGTCGCAGCTCCCTCCCTGTGGTCAGTAGCTCCTCCCTGTGGTCAGCAGCTCCTCCCGTGGTCAGCAGCTCCTCCCTGTGGTCAGCGCTCCTCCCGTGGTCAGCAGCTCCTCCCCAGTCCAGCTCCTCCCTGTGGTCCAGCAGCTCCTCCCTGTGGTCAGCAGCTCCTCCCTGTGGTCAGAGCTCCTCCCTGTGGTCAGCAGCTCATCCCTGTGGTCAGCAGCTCCCTGTGGTCAGCAGCTCCTTCCTGTGGTCACAGCTCCTCCTGGGTCAGTAGCTCTCCCTGTGGTCAGCAGCTCCTCCCTGTGGTCAGCGCTCCTCCCTGTGGTCAGCAGCTCCTCCCTGTGGTCAGCAGCTCTTGGGGCAATCTGGGAGTATTTGCGTACTCTCAGCTTCCCAAGCCTGACTGGAAGTGAGGCTTGCAACCACTGTCCATCTTCAGGAGAAAGATTCAATACCTCTCTAGCATGGTCTTAAGGAGTCATATTCCTTGAGTTTCGGACTGTTGAAGGCTGGGGAGAATCTCAGGAAGTATGTAAGTTTTGGGATTGACAGGCACCTGGTGAGTGAGGTGAAGGCATCATGTGTATCGATGTCTTTCATCCTACCTTCCATCGTCCTGGGTCTGAGATTTTTTTTCTAGGACTAGATCGATGGCATTGGGCCGAAGAGGGCACCAAGGAATATTGTTGGCTGGATCAATGGCTCGTGCTCCTGGTAAAACAGCACTAATATTTGGATCATCTGTCGATTTGGGAGAAACTATTTCACATTTTGGTGGGGTTTAAGATAGAGGCTCTCTCCCATGTCTTTAATTTTCCTGATGTACTCTAGGAGATTCTGTAGTGCCAGCTAGGTGCCATCATCCAAGAACCAGATATTGAGCTCACTGGGAGAACGATTCTGTGACTTCCTTGATGACCAGACAGAATATAAAGGGGCAGAGGGATTTTTACCCTAAAGTCAATTTCATGGTCCTCAAAAATTTTAGAAGTCATATAAACAATTCTATGAAGGGATAAGGGAAGGAAGTGTCTGAAACTGCTTGGGGGGCATCCCTTCTGACAAGTTGAAAGCGTTGAAAGTCCAAATTTTATCAAGGCTCTTTCATTGGACATGTTGATGTATACTGTGCTGCATGGGCAGCTGCTTTAAGCCTTGTGAACACCAAAAGAGCTGAGTTGGTTTCAACATTAAGCATCTTGACTCACCATTCTTAAGCAGCCTTGGCGACAGGCCGAAGGGTGTTGCCCACTCAATGAGCCTGATTCCTCCATCCTTTCGGGGGGGCACAGGAGGCCCAAAGAAAAGGGGGTAATGGCCTCTGGGACACTCCAGAGCAAAAAGGGGATTGGGAGTTCAGACCAGCCTCTCTGAAACCTCACCAAGGGGATTAGCATTTGTTTTAAGTGTTGTGGCCATAAACCGGTGAAACTCCTCTGAGCCCTTAAAAAGACGTGCTTTATACATATCGCGTCCCGTAAGGTTAAATGTTCTTCCCCTGCAATGTCAGGGAGGTCAATGTTGATACTGGGAGCCCGGGTGGATGTTTGTCCTTCAGGGCTTGTGCTGTAATGACGTCCTTAGGGGCGATTTTATCGTCATGGTTATAACCCAGACATCCATTTGTGCACGGATGTTGCAGTTGAGGGACTGAGTGCACATTTCCCGTGGCATGCCTGGCAGATGCTTCGTGGATGGTTCCAGTGTTAGCTCTGTCGGGAAATTCCGGGAACCGGCACTTTCCCGAACATTGCCGACATCGGGGGTGGGAGGGCCCAGCGTGGGGTGACTGGTGAAGGCAGCATGGATCATGGGGGATGAGGGTGGGGGAATGCAGCGGTGGGATAATTATTGGTCACTAAACGGCAACACCCTTGGTCGGGAATCAGGGCCTAGACCGGGATGTGGGGAGGGGACCAGGATGGACCAGAAAACACCTGTTATTATAAAACACAATTTAATTTGCTAATCCAATTATATTTTAGATAAGTTTACAATAATTTAATAATAAACAAACTTAATTTTTATTTTTTCGTCAGGTGCATTAAGACTTGTGAAATTATTGCATACACAAATTTTCTTCCTTATTCGGAAAGATGAGGTTGCTATTTTGCCAAAAGAAGTTTTACCTTTCGGCAGGACACACACGCACACACACACAAAATATATAATATAATATATATATATATATATATATACTATTTGTCAAAGTGGGAAAGTTTTTGAAGTTAGATAGGATTAGAATTAGAGTGGGGGGTTTTCTAATGCTGTGTTGTTTATGGGTAAAGGCGTGGGAATTTTTGACCAGGGAAAGTTTTGAAGAAGCAGTGATGGTTGTAAAGGTCCCTGATTGTGGGAATGTATATCAAGGTCCCAACTGAAACCGGGTCCCTAACTAAACAGGTCCCCAACGAAACAGGTCCCTAACTGAAATCCGGGTCCCTAACTGAAATCCGGGTCCCTAACTGAAATCCGAGGTCCCTAACTGAAACTAGGTCCCTAACTGAAATACAAGGACCCAATGGTAATAAATCCTTTGACTTTTTGTGTTATCCTGGCTGGTTAACACCCCACCCGGGTTATCCTGGCTGGTTAACACTC
>WNWK01035140.1:0-19978 GCA_009830355.1 Cherax destructor | reverse complement strand
CCCACCCACATCTCTGGTGTCGAAGACTGCGGAAATGACATGATGATCCAATCAGGTTTAAATGAGGAATAATTTGCCTCGCTTTCTTTTTTCTGCCAAAGGGAAATAAACAAAAAACAAGCCAAATGTGGGGGATATAAAAAGGGGGAGTGCACCCCCTTTGAAGATTATTTTCTCCTTCTAGCAGGAGAGAACCCTATGTCGGGTTTTTTGGGGCCCCCCTTTTTGCAAGTTTTTCCTTTTGTGATTCTTGGGGGACAATTTGGAGTCATTTTTTACCCATGAATCCCACTTTTTTTCCCCAGGCTCAACATTTTCCTTTTTTTTTGACTTTAAAGATATTAGCCCCAGGGCCCCCTTTTTTCCAAGACAAATGGATTTTTCTGAAAAATCTTACAGTGCAGTCATCTGCATAGATGTAAGATTCTGATATGAAGTGAATAATTTTTTAAAAAAAATTTCCCAAAAACCAAAACCATGTACATTCCTTGTAAATAAATTTTTTCCCCCGATTTTTTTAGACAAATTTTAAAAAGGAATTTTAGTTTTGCCAATTCCCGGGTCCATACTTACGAAAGTGTAATGTTCAGTGCTACAACCGGGCCGATCTTAGATTTAAAAAAAGGGGAGGGCCCCCAAAATGGGGGAGATTTTTTTTAAGTTATATTTGACGGCCCAAAAAGGGGGGGAGTGTTATTAAAAATGAAAAAATTTTTCCCTTAAAAAATTTTAGAGGTGTTTTTGGGGTTGGTGAAATTTTGTCAACAATTTTTTTCCCCCCTTTGGGGGGGGGTCACTTTTTTTTCCCCCCTTGGGTTTACCAAAAAATTTCCCTAACTGTTTGGGGACCACTTGAAAAAATTTACATCAAATAAAGTTTTTTTTTAAATTTAATGAGGTCCAACCTTTAGGATAATTTTTTTCCCTGTTTTTGATAAAGAAAAAAGGTTTTGCAATTTTTTTATCTTTTTTCATCAAAAAATAACTCTTTTTTGAACTTTTCCTTTTTCAAAAAACCCGGGTGGAGATTTTTTTATGTAGGGGGTGCCTTTGCATCTTCTTCAGTGTTTTTTGGGCAATATCGACTTTGAAACGATAAAGGTGGCTAACCCAGTGACTTATTTTTGGGTTTGGGAGGGATGTATTTTGGATATATAAAGTGAACCCATACTTTTTTTAACATCATTTTTTTTTGATCACGTTTTTATAAACTTCGGGGCCCAAAATTTGATCAAAGTTTCTCACACCCTTTTCCCAAAAGATGATTCTTCACCTCGTGGTTTGCCAAATTTTCCCACAGATGGGTTTCACACTGCGGGGCGGGGGGGAGCCTGAGTTAAGAGGGGGAAAAAAAGGACTTTCAAAAAAAAGGTTTTTTTTAGAATTCCTCTGTATAAGATGGTTGAGGTCAAAACAGTTATTTGTTGTTTTTTATTTTTAAAAAAGGGGTTACTTTAAATTTTGTTCAAAAAAATTGATCTTTTGGGACGCTGTTTTTAAAAAATTGAACAGCTAACTGTTTTTGGGGAAAAAAACCCCCAAATTGTTAGTAGAAAAATTTTGATAATTGGTCTTTTTAGTAGTTTTTGGTTTAAATAGGTGTGTAGGTGATTGCCCTGATGCAAATAGAACACTGGATGGCTCTGTTTTTCATAAATTATAAAAACCTTTTGAGCTAAAAAAAGGGGAAGGGGGGGTGATAATTTTAAAAATGTTCACCGTTTAAATCCTGTTATTTGTTTGATATTAATCTTCAAAAAACCCGGGGTTTTCTTCTTTTTTGTCTTTTTTTTTTTTTGACTGCACTCTTCTTAAGTTTTCCCCTTGTGACAGAATTTTTAAATTTTTTCTCGCAAACAATTTCAGTGGTATGCCCCCCAATTTGGGCCCCGGGGGGGGGACTTCCTTTGGGGGCCCTTTGGGGGAGTGGTGGTTTATTGTTTTTATTTTAAATTAATTTTTTTTTTACTTGGGGGGTTTTAAATTTTTTGAAAAACACATGACCCATAATTGGTTTTCCGGGGGGGTTTTCCTGGGGTTTTTGTTGGGGTTGGGGGTGAGAGATCTAGTGGGACCCCCCTTCCTTTTTTCTTTTTCCCCCCCCTTCCCCCCTCTCTCTCTCCCCTCCCTCCCTCCCTCCCTCCCCCCCCCTCCCCCCCTCCCCCCCTTTCCCCCCCCTCCCCTCCCCCCTCTCTGTAATACAGGAAAAGGGGGAAGGGGGGGAAAGGGGGGGAAAAAATTTTTAAAAAAATTAAAAAAAATACCCTTTTTTTTTGCCGGGACTATAAAAATTAGTTTCAGCTAAGGAGAAAAGATTTGGGGACCTCGGAGGTTCCTTTTTTTTATTAAGGGGGTCCTTAAAAAAAGGGAGATCCTGCCAGGTTCCTGGGACCTACCTCCCCCGGGTAGTATTGTTATTCATGCTTTGGGGCCCCCCGGGTATTCATCTTTTTGGGTAGGGGGGTGTCCCAGAAGAGGTTTTTTTGTGGTCCCGGGGGACTTTAAAAAAAGAAGCTTTAAGATACCCCCTTGTATCTGCAAAGGGGGCATTAAAAATGAACTAGTAAAATTTAATTTTTAAACGAAGAAGAAAGTTTTTTTTAAAATTTTAACCCCCCTGAATCATAAAAATTTTTGGGGTAAAAAAGGGGAAAGGTTTTTGATGTTTGTTTTCTTTAGGTTTTGTCCTTTTACAGACGCGATCCACAAAAGTTACCCCTGTTCCCTTTTTGCTGGGGTTTTAGAAAGGGGAAGGGGTTTCCTTCAAGTCTCAGCTGACCGGGGAAAACCCGGCCCTAGTTGTAAACCCCACTCTGTACCACTAGGATTTCTCCATTGTTTAAAAATAGTGAACCAGGGGACCCCAAAGGAAATTTTTCTAAGTTTTCCAAAAAACTTGGAATAAGCCTTTTTTTAAAAAAACCAAAATTTATTTTTTAACTTAGATGACCGCCCCGATTCCAACCTTATGAAAAAAACCCGTTTTTTGCTTTTTAAAGAGTTCCCCCCCATTTGAGAATCAGAAAAAGGGGGAAAAACTGTGGGGGAAAAGAGTGCTTTTAACATATTTTTTTTATGTCACCATTATTCCCAACTTTGTTTTAAATGTTTTTAAATATTTGTTCAAAGGTTCCTTTTTTTAATTTTTTAGTTACTTTATTTGTCTTTTTTTTTAAATGGGAAATTTGGGGTATTCCCAGTGGTCCTTTTCAGAATAGTTTAGAGCTTGACTTGGGGCCCCCCATGATTCCCCCAACTCAAAGCTTGTCTTCCCGCTACTTTTAAAATGTCCATCCCCTAGAACATGACTTTTATACCGTTTCCCTCCAGTGAAAAATTTTTTTTTTCCCCCTTTCCTATAATACCCCCCAGTTTTTTTTCTTCTTCATTTAAACATTGTTCTCAGATTTGGCACTTATTACAGTGGGAACATTTCCATACCTGCTGAGGGGTTATAGGGGGGTGTTTAGTTTGACCTGTTGGGGTCGATCAACCCATGCTTACCTGGGGTTACCGGGAAAGGGGGTTTTGAGGGGCAACGCCCCCGGGGTCGGTCTGAGACCAGGCCTAATGGTGAATCAGGGTCTGATCAACCAGGCTGTTTCGCTCCCACGCAAACTGACGTCGAACCACAGCCCGGGGGCAGGTACACTTTGGGCCAGTCCCGGGGGTTTTATATATATATATATATATATATATATATATATATATATATATATATATATGTCGTGCCGATTAGGTAAAAAATTTCTTTTTGGCTTAAATAGCAAGCCTTCTTGCCAAAAAGACAAGGAAATTTTTGTATGCAATAACCCAAAAACATTCGAACATAACGAAAAAAAAAATTTCATTGTGTTTGTTTTTATTAAATTTTTAACGTATCTAAAATATATTTTGTTGGGGGGGGCAAAATTAAATTGCGCTTGTTGTAATAAGGTTAGGTAGGGTTTTAAAGTTTCTTTTGGACAAAATTATAAATTTACAAAATAAAAAAATATATCTTTAAACGTATAAGAGAAAAATTTTGAAAAAATTTTAGATGGTTCTTTAATTGACCAGTTTTTAATCCAGACAAAATATATATATATATATATATTTTTTTTTTTAACAAACGGGGATTCCCCCAAGGCAGGGGGGCCCGAAAAAAAAAAAATTTCATCATCTTACCCTACTGTCTTGCCAGAAGGGTGTTTTTTATAAATTATAAAACTGTTTACACCCCCCCTTCAGAGTGCCGGGATTATTTTTTTTTTTTTTTTATTTTATTAAAAACACATATATACATAAAATCCAATAATCAAACAAAAAATAGGAACACATACAGAATACAATACTAAACCGTTAAATTTTTGAAAAACATAGCAAAACATCAACTTTATCCTACATGAATTGCCACAGATACCTGGGACAATTCCCCCCAAAAACCCACATGTCGGGTTTTCTAACACCGAATACCCCCCAACCCCCCAACCAGCCAAAATGAAAAAAGCCAGCACATCACCACTGACAAACCCTACTACTTTAACATTAGATTACACTACTACATCCTAGAGGAAACCCCATGCGTCCATGACCCCTATGCCCCCCCCCAAACCCAAAATCACTCCCAAGTTGAGTCAACACACACCTGAACATTTCCCTCAACCCCACCCCCAAAAACGTCCAAAAATCGGACACCCACGATCCCCCCCCGCCCCAAACCCCAATCCATTTTAACCCGTATACCCACGCCAACCCAAACCCAAAAATCAATCAACCATACTATACCCTAGTCAACCCCTTCCGATATCCCCAAACCCCCCCCTCCCCCAATCGACCCCCCCCCCGAATGGTTCCTACGTAAACCCCCCAAAACCTTAAAAGGGACCCCCCCGTCATCGTTCAAAAACCCCCTCAGAGAAACCCTCAACCCAAGTTCCCCATAAAAACCCCTTTTTCCTACACGTCCTGTTGTGCCGCCAAGGAAAGAACCCGCCTCCCACCCACTACCCGCGCATACCCCACGACACATATTTTCAACCACCAGGTAAAAAACCCTTTACGTTTTTTTTCCCAAAAAACCCCCCAATATCCAGGCTTAAAGCCCCAACATCAAAAAAGCCCCCCCCACCTACCCCCTCATGACTTTTCCAAATTTTTCCCCCGACCCCGCCAAACCCAAAAAAAAAACCCCGGGTACGACGTATCCAAAAGCCCACATCTAAAAAAAAGCCCCCCCCCAAACCCTTTTTAAAAAAACAATTGGCTTTAGGCCAAGATTCCAGGGGGGGAATAAAAACCCCGTCCCCCAAACCCCTCGCCTCAGCCTCTTTTTCCGGAAACCTACCCAAGTCGCCCGCCAATTATACTTTGGGATTCTCCCCTTGCACTATACCCCCCCTCCCCCTTTTTAAAACCCCCACCTAAACCCCCCTTTGGGGTTTTTAAAAACCAGAAAAAACCCTCAACATTGCCTCACATAAACTCAGGTCACGTCCACTCCACCACCTCCGTACCTCACGCATGACCACTCCCACCCGTTTACCCCCCCCCCTCCCCCCACAATTCTGCTTTACATATATTCCTATAAGCCCCCAAAAGGGATCAACCCCAAACCTCCCTTCCCAACCGGCCCCATGACAACCTCCTTTTTAAAAGCCAACCCCCCAAAACCCCATATACCGCAACACTCTCCGCTGTAAAAACAACTTTTTCCCCAGGGGGGGTATCCCCTTCCCAATGCCACAATTTACTATACAGAAAACATTCACTCCAAAAACCCCCTTTGCATTAACGTCACACCCCCCGGTCTCCATCCACTCCCGCGATTCCCCCTCCCCCCAGAAGAATTTTCAACCCGCCCTACTCGCATCATTACAATATTTTAAATTCCCACAAATTTTCAAGCACTCAACAAGCCAACCATCCCTTTTTCCCCCCAAGTCCCCCCCACCCACGCCCCACCTCTAACAATTTAGATTTCACCCTGTTAATCCGCATCCCTGTAGCCCCCAAAAAACTTAAAACCCCCCCAAGCATCTAACCCCCCCCACCCACCTATTTTAGAATTGTTGTGTCAAAAAAAAACCCCCACTATTCCAGATGCACAACCGGGAAAACCTGACCCCCCCTCCCCTCCCCCCTTCGATACTAACCTATAAAAAGGACCCTTTAAGCATGCAAAAAATTTGCGAAAAAGGGGCCCCCCCTGTAAAAAACCCCCCTTCATGTCCACCACGTTTCCCCCCCTTCCATTCAATTGAACCCGCACCAAAGCCCCCTCATACAACTTTTGGGCACCCAACCCACTATTTTTTTTCCCCCAAACCCTGCTTAAAGAATGTCAAATAACATATTCCTATCCACACTAAAAAGGCCGTTTCCCAATCAAGCCCTAAACCCCACCCTCTGACCTCGATGAATGACCTAATCCTACCATGCCCATTCCCCATACACCCCCCGGTATCCCAAAACTGACCACGTTCTATGATAGAAAAAAAAACCCTTTTTTTAACCCCATTACCCAAAATCCGTGCAAAGATTTTGTAATCTGCACATAAAAGTGTTATAGCTCTGTAATCCCAAAACCCTTTTTCCCCCATTTTCCCCCCTTTGGACTAAAACCACAACCCCCGGCGCTGATCCCCCCCATATAACCTTTTTTTTAAACGATTGAAAATTTCGTCAAACATTTTTAACACCCCCCAATGTTGAAAAAAAATCACTAGGTAATCCATCGCCCCCGGGGGCCCACCCATCTGGGATCCCCCCTCGAACCACATTCCCCCCAATTTCCCCCCCTCCCTTTTCCCCCCCCCTCCTCACTAATCCCTACCTGTTTTTCCCCCAAAACTTCCCTTCGCCCCCCCCTCCTCCAACCTACGGCAGATACCCCGGGGAAACCCCAAAAAACCACAAACCCGCTCATACCCCTGTCGATCAGTACCTGTCCCTCCATATACCCACCCAACTCCCCCTGTAAACCCTTTAATGACGTCATGTCATACCCGCCTCCTCTTTCGAAAAAACCACCAAGAAGGCCAAAGAGGGGTTTTTTCCCCCCCCAGGGCATTTCCCCAATTCCCCCCTCACTCGATAGCCTGGGGAAAAACTCATTCTGTATATCCTTCAACTGGCCCCTCAAAACCTCTATGTCCCCCGCGGAACCCCCCCCACATAACAATCCCGCAACTGCCCCCCCAAATCCCCTGCAGGCCATAACGTTCCCCCCTGCCCCTACCTTCCCGTTTATAAAAACCTGAATAACCCCCCTTTCCCCCCCCATTCCACCAACCCACCACATCTTCCCCCGGGCCTTCCCATCATTCCACATCCCTCCCACCACTCCCCCCAAAACCCCCCCACCCTGTTCCCCCCCAAAAAGCCCAATGTTAAGCTTCCAATAACTAGCATAAGCCCCAAAGCCCTCCCATCCCAACACTGCCAACACACCCCCCGATGGAAAAACCCCAAAATCAACGCAATCCACGCCTTCCACTATAAATCCCCACACATACACACGATCGAAATCTTGCAGCATAGCCCCTACGTATGAACGTATTTTCATATGCCACCCACCGCCCCCCCCACATTCCCCCTGCCGCACCCAAAAAAATCACGCAAAACCCCAACTCACACCCCGCCCCCCCTCGGTTCCAAAATCCCCTTCCTAATCACACAATTTCCCCAACCCCCACAAAACCAACCGCAACCCCGTAAGAAATATATCAACTCCTCTCTCACAAATTCTTCCTTAGTTTTTTTACAACTTATAGCCGGAATAAACTCCCACTATACACACTCTGACATTCCCCCAAAAACCCCCAACCCCCTTTTTACCCTCCCACCCCCCCCCTTTCCCCAAACCAAAAACCGAAAGGGACTGGTCACACGTATACCATCGCCACCCCTCCCCCTTTAAACACCCGCACACCCGCATAAACTGTAAAAACCCCCTTTAAAGTCAACCCCCCCCCATCCTATAATTTTTTGCAAAAACACATCCACATTTAAACGTCTTAATGTACCTCTACCCCTTTAGTTTTACCCGGGGGAGGCCATTTACATTATGTTAAACACCTGAAAAGAACGCAGTGGGCTTTCCTCTACTTTTCAACTTCCTCGTCACTACCGATTTTTCCCCCTTACTAATCCCCCTTCCCACTGACACTCCCAGTACTTCCCTTTGTCTGCTTTCCTTCCCTCATCCCCTCTCTACCCTTGACACCCCCGCCCCCTTTTTTCCACCTCCACCCAGGCCTTTTTAAACCTGTTCCCGGGGGTTTTTGACATCGTCCTCAACTAGACCACTGGGTTTTTCCCGGGGGCCCCCACCCCCATAGCCCCCCCAATTTTCCCGGGGGACTTCTACCCCAACCCCGGGGCCTGGGGAAAAACCCCTCACTGAGACGCCCATCACACTCGTCTCACTCTCGTCCCCCCCCCACCTCTCCCCCCCAAATCCCCCAACCATTTTGTGTGCCTCACACACAGGACTGTCCAACAACAGTGGAAAACCCCCCAAAAGCGGCCCCAAAAAACCGTTCAACCTTCCCGGCAGAGCCACTTCCCCGTCCCCCCTGTTCGCCACCCTTTACCTGTGACAACGTTAGTACATCATCCTCCTTATCAAAAAATACCCATTGTCCACTTGGACCGGGCCCAAATTTCCCCCTGGCGACTCATCCATAGCATCCACGACCACCACTTCATCCTTCCTCATACCTTTTAGCATTTCCAGGGTCTCTGTTGGCCCATCCACGATCACATGCCCCCAAACCCCCGGGGAACCCCCAAAGGGGACACGTTCGAACTTGGCCTGGGGTCAAAAAACTTGCTGCCTGAACTCCTCCATCATGACGATGAAGGTATCTGATTTTGGGGGATTTTCAAAAAAAAAAGAACCTTCTTGCAGCCCGGCATAAGTCCCCAGCCCCCGCCCACCGTGGCTGCAGGGGCCCCCCCAAAATTACTGAAGACGTTTCGCACATCAAACCCCAACGCTTGAAGGGGAAGTTTGCCCTGTATATAAGTGTAGTACCGGGCACACTCGAAGCCGTCCCTTCTAATCCCGGGACAAATCCTCTTCTCCTGATACGGGGTCAACCACTGCTCATATGCGCTGGCCATCAAACTTGACAAAAACCCCCGAGGTTAGAGATATCCCAAATAATTCTTCAATGGATATCCCTAAAGAATCCCAAAAAAAACTGGGAGGAGAACATCTGCGTTTTTTTGGGTAAATCGCGCCCCTGCAACACTTCAATACAGACAGTTGACACGTCGTCTGTAGCGCTCCACCATGTTTATGAAAAAACCCTTCCCCAACCCACGCTAGGGGGCCAGGAAAAAAACACACCCCCCCCGCAAAAAGGGGGGGGAGCGAATTCCCCCCACTTACCTTTCCCCCCCCCCAGAACTCAAGTCCGGGGCCCCCCCCGGGTTTCCCCCCAAACCCTTCAAAAAGTTACTTTTTTTTACACTCCAACAGCACGTCAAGATTAAAAAAACCCCCTGCCCCCCTTCACTCCTTTTTAAAAAGCTCACACATGCTTGCTGGAAATCCAAGCCTCGCACAAAAAATTTTCCTTTCCCCCCCCTCCAACCCCTTTTCCCCCGGGCCCACCCCCCCCTGCCTTCCCCCCCTACAATATATATATATATATATATATATATTGTCTTTTAAAAGAATGGCCCATTATATAGAAAAACCGATCCGTTATTTGAAATCATTGCCCCCGGGGGTCTGGGCCCCCGGGTTTTTTCTGAGAATGTAATTTTTTAAAATTTTTTCGGTCAAGTGATTGTGATCAGTAGCCTGTGTGCCTTCATTTTAAGTTTGTGGTGATCCTTGATTACGAACCTTTGTGCTTTACCTAAATTTCGTGATGATTCGTGATCACTAGCCTATGTACCTTCATCTCTAGTTCCCGGGGACCCTGATCACTAGCCTATGACCTTCATCTCTTTGTTCGTGGTGATCCGTGACCACTAGCCGGGGCCTTCATCTCTATTTTTTTTAAAAATGACCACTAGGGAAGGGGCCCCTCTCTAGCCGTGGTGATTCGGGGCCACTAGCCTATGTCCCCTTTATCTCTAGTTCGTGGTGATCCGTGACCACTAGCCTGTGTGCCTTCATCTCTAGTTTGGGGGTTTTGGGCCACCCGCCTATGTACCTTCATCCTGGGTTTGGGATTCGTGACCACTAGCCTATGAACCCATCTCAGTTGTGGGGCCCGGGGGCCCTAGCATTTTGTCCTTCATCTCTAGTTCGTGGTGATTTCGTGACCACTAGCCTATGTACCTTCAAATCTTTTGGGGGACCGGGCCACTAGCCTTGTACCCATCTCAGTTGTGGTGATCCGTGACCACTAGCCTGTGGGGCCCTTTTAATTTGGGGGATTCGTGCCCCCTACCGTGTCCTTTATCTATTGTTCCCTGGTGATCCGTGACCACTAGCCTGTGTACCTTCGTGTTGAACCCCGGGCCACTAGCCTGTGTACCTTCGTGGTGATCCGTGACCACTAGCCTGTGTCCCCTTTGTGTTGATCCGTGACCACTAGCCTGTGTACCTTCGTGTTGACCCCGGGGCCACTAGCCTTTTTCCTTCATCTCAAGATCGTGATTTTTGGGTTTCGGGGCCGACTGGCGGCTCCATATTTCTAACCTTTTAATATCAATCTCGTTCTCGCACCACGAGAAAAAAAGTTCAGATTTCAACGTTGCCGTTTTTTTTTGGTTTTTTTCCCCCCGGCCTGACATATCTTGGCAGTTTTCTTAATTAGCTTTCTTTTTTTTTATATTAATATTACATCGAGAAATAAGCGCAAAACCCCCTATGGGCATTCAGCATATATATTTTTTTTTTTTTATCTAATTTAAACCCCCGTTTTCGTAATTCAACCGAGCCAAAAATTTAACCCTTTTACGTAATAAAAAAATAAAAAAAATAAGATTTGGAAAAAAATAAGATAATAAGGAAATTGCCCTTAAGTACTAAGGCAACAAATATACGTACTAGTACGAGGATAGGGGGAAAAACCGTTTTTTTCCCAAAATTTTAAAAAATTAAAAATTTTGGGGGGCATTATGTGATACATTGGAACAAAATGTCTTACAGTGGCTTTTGCTATTTTTTTTTTTTTTTTTTGTGTTTTTCTTAATTGGCAAAAAAAAAAATTTCACGTACATGTAGATGTACGTGACATGCTCAACATTATCAACACTCTGGAACCTACTATTAAATTTACACTAGGGGGGAAAAAGGGAAAACCAAATTTGCCATTTCTGTTCTACTCACTGGGGAGAAAGATTTTTTAATTAAAGTCTAGAAAACCCATCCAAAAAAACGATCCCCACATTTCTACTCTCACCATGACACCAGAAAAAAAAAAGGGGGAGTTATGGGGGTTTTTTCCAGATTTCAGAACTTCCAGTCCGAGTTTGGGGAAAAAATGTACATACATTACACATTTTTTTTTTTCACTAACTTTTAATTTTCATTCTTCGCGGGGAAACCCCACACCAACCCTTTAACAAGACTAACACCAATCAAGTTGAAAAAAAAGCCTCCAAGTTCATTTTTTTTTCCCCCTTGGGGGTGTTTAAAAAAAATTTCCCAAGTTTTTTTAAAAGAAAAAAAGTTTAAAAACCCCCAGTTTGTTAATTTTTAAAAAAACCTTTTAAAAAAAAGGATGACAAACGAGGGGAGTATACACAAACCCCGGGGGGACAGTTTTGGGGGAAAAAAGTCCAAAATCTCGGGGAATCCCAAAATGGATCACAAGAAGCCCCAAATGAGGGACCCAAAACAATTTTAAACATGGGGGAAAGTTGGACCCCTTCTAAAATTAGTGGGGTTTAAGATGGGTTTTAAAGGAAAAAACCCAAATTTTCCCTTAACTGCGGCCCCCGTAAACTTCCATCAAAGTCCGGCATTTAAATTATTCCAAAATTTTCTCATTTTTTTTTTTGAGATGCTGAACAATTAAGGCCCTTTTCTCCAACCCCCCCCCCTTTTTCTCCAAAATTTTTACCAGATTACTACCTTTTACTACCACCACCCCCACTTTTTTGGGGCCCCCAAAACGACATTTCAAAATGACTACTGCTACTATATATACTTTTTTCCCAAAGAAATTTTGTAGGGGGAATAAGAACCCACTGTGGCGAAACTTTAAATTTTAAATTTGTCCGAACTGTAACGGGTTCTTTTCCACATCTCGGGGTATCATAATACCATTTCTCGAAAGGAGTGGTGTTAGGAGGCAAGAACTTAAGTTATAAAATTTAAACCCCCCCAAAATCGTTTTTTTTCTTGGGGTGACAGGAGCATTATTCCCCCCAAAAAAGGGGGGAGTGGAATTATTTTTTTAAAAAAAGGGATTTTTTTAAGTGGGGGGAAAGGGCCTTTTTGGGAAACCCCTCAAAATTTCCCTTTTTTCCGCTTTTGTGTTCCCTCCAATTACAGCCAATTTGTTTTTTTTTTAAAAATGTTCTTTAAAAAACCTGGATTTTCGGAATGATAAGCAAGGGGGGCAGTTTCAAGTCCCCGCTTGCATTACCACACAGTAACAGAGTGAACCTGTCTTTCATTGATTTATAGGCCCCCTTTTTGGTTTTCTTCCAGAAGAGGCCTGTTCCGTCACAATTTAACACATGTTAAACCCCCTTTGGGGAATTTTGTAACAATTTTCAACAGCCATTTTTTCAGCACTATAGCCCGGAAAAAAGGTATAAAATACCGACACAATGGAAAATAAACACATAAGCAAAAAAAATTTGGGTCCCTTTTTTGAAACGTTTCCCCCACGCAGTCATCGAGTCACAGACAGATCTACCGGGGTGAAGATACAGAAAATTTTTGGGAATTAGTCAGGGGGGGAATGTAGGGGGAATCTTCAGAGTCTAAAAACCCCTTGGGGAGTTTAAAAAAAATTTGGGGCAAGATAGGGGGGACCTTCTGCAGTGTTCCATTTTAAGTTATATGGGATAGCGATGAAGGTTTCTTGGCAATGGGGTTTTGCTTTGTTGAAAGGGGGTTTTTTCGGTTGAATTTGGGGGTAAAAGATAATATTTATGCAGATTCTCCACCTGCCCCCGCATTCCCACCCACCCAGGGTTTTTCCCCCTGACCCGGGTTCTCCACCCCGACAAACCCCCTAAAATCATGATCTTCATCCGGGGGACCGGGCCCCAAAAAGTTCCCCGGGGGGGTGAAACGTTGTCAATAAAGGGTTTACATTTTCTATACCTGTTTTTGTGTTTTTTTTTGATATTTTTCCCAGCTGAACCAACCTTTGGGGGCCCCCTTTTTTTAAATTTTTAAACCGGCCCCCCCCCTTTAAGGGGGGAGTTTCAGCACTTGTTCCGGTTTTTTTTTTTGGGTTTTTTCATGAACTGCCCCGTTTGCCACAAAAAAATGGCCCCGAAATACTATCAACCCGAATTTTTTTTTTTTTTATCCAAATTTTAAAAAAAGTTTTTCAACCTCCCAATAAGGGGGTTTTTTTGATATCACTTTTCGCCTTTTTGAGGTCAGTTTTTAATTTTTTTTTGGCCCCCTATTATGCCAATGGTAGATGCTTTTTTAAAAAAATATTTTGGTATCCAGGCGGTTCCTTTTTTATTTTCAATAATTTTTGTTTAAACTCAACAGTGCTTTTTACAAAATTTTCATTTTGTTTCATCTCTTTACCCTTTTTTTGGACCCATTGGGTGGTTTACCTCACAAAAAAAAAAAATTTCCCCAAAAAAGTAAAAAAAAAAACAAAAGATGAAAAAAAAGGCTCAAGAGATTTTTAAATTAGTGGCTATACTGACTTCCGGCTCGATCCATTGTCCAATGAGCATTCCTTGAGCACGTGACCTCCCCCTTTTTTGCCCCGGGGTTCCAGATAGAAAAAACCCTTGTCCGTCAAACCAAAGAATTAAAAAAAAACCGGGGTTTTTTTTTTTCTCTCAGCCCCCTCTTCAAAAACCCCGATTTTTCGAAAATTTTAACGGAAAGGGGTTCGATGATAAATGTATAAAAAACCCCCCAAAGGGGAAAAATTTAATAAGGGCTCGAGGCACCTTTCTTTTTTAATTAAATTTTTTTTTTTTAAAGGCCCCCAAAAAGGGGAAAAAATCAAAAAAGGGGGAAAATCAGCCCTGATGGAATGTTTTTATAGCATGAATCCATAAAAAATGTAAAAAAAAACCGGGAGATTTAGTTTTATATGGGGAGAATTAGAGGGGGACGATAAAAAGCGGTGTTGCAAAATATAAACGAATAAAATGGGGGGAAAAAATACAAATAAACTTTTTCCCCAAGAAAACTACAATGGTCGGTTGTTTAAATTTTGGGGAAAAGGGGCACTAGAGCGCTACAAGAAAATCGGGGTGGGGTTTATGAATGGCGGGGAGATGGCAGATGCAGTTTACTATAGACGTGAATTTTAAAGGGGTTTGGGAAAAGATAAAAAAACCATTGAATTTTTTAAATTTTTTTAAGGGGATTCGGCCATTCAAAAGCAAAAATTTTAAGGGGTTCAGGTTGCAATCCAAAAAAACAACAGGAGGTTCAAAAAAACCCAAAGAATTCTTGGTTATATATCAAGAAGTAGAAATACAGAAGCCCCCAACTTTCAACTTATATATCGTTGATTAGGTCTTTTTGGATTTGCGGGGGTTGGGGGTTTACTTATTACAGAACGGAAAAAAACAGGGGGGAAAAAACATACATAGAAAGATAGAAGTTCCCCCCAGGTATGGGAAAATTTTTTTTACATGATAGACTGAAAGACTGCATCTGCATTTTTAAAAAAAGGGGGGGAGAGGTAATATTTTGTGAAGGGATTCAGGGAAATTTTTTAAAATTTATTTAGCTGGATTTGAGTGGGGGAAATGGAAGTACAATGCCTGCATTTTTAAAGGGGGGGCCCGGGATATGACAGCTGGGGGGGACTATTCTCAGCTGTCGTATCTGAGCCCTCTGCAAAGACAGTGATTATGTATGAGGGGGGAAAAAAGGGGAAATGTTTAAATTTTTTTTTTTTGGGGTTTTTTTTTTTTTTGGGGGCCCCCCTCCCTTTGGGGGGGAGAGGCCTTTTTTTAAAAAAAATGATGGGGGAAAATGGGGACAATAATAAAAATGGGATATAAATGGGGGTTTTTTAAACAAAGCAACCAAGACGGGGCTCAGCAATGGGTTCAAGTTGGAAAAATTAACATTTAGAAAGGATATTTTTTGGGTAAGAGTTGGATGAGGGAAAAAAACCCGGGGTAAATCACTGAAGTTTTAAAAAAAAGGGGTTTGACAAGAACATGCTTGGGTGGGGGGAATTTGACCCCCCCCCCGGGGGACCAGGGGACCCGCCTTTTTTTTTCCCCTTTCCGTCTTTGTTCTTATAAAAATGGTTGGTATGGGGCGTGTGCAATAAAAAATTAAAATAAAAAAATCATAAAAAATCAAAAAAAGTATAATAAAAAAAAAAATGAAAGATTTAAAAATTTTAAAAACAAACTTGAGTTCAAGTTTTTTAAAAAAATAAAGAAAAAAAAAGGAAATTTATATGAAGAGAAACCCCAAAAAAACAAAACCCTTTAAAAACACTTCAGATACAAAAAAAAAAAATTTTTTTTAAAATAAATGAAAAAAAATATCTTTAAAGTATAATAGAAATTTTTAGAAAGGACTTAATTTTTTAAAAAAAATTCTTGCTAATTGGTCAATTTTACCTAATCGGCACTTGTTCGAACCACCCAACAACCCCCCCAGCCCCCCGGATAATATTTTGGTAATCCCACCCCCCCAAATTTTCCCAAATTTTTGAATTTCTGCATTATTTCACACCCCCAATTTTCCCCCCAAAAAATCTCCACCCCCCCAGCCTTCCCGTTAACGTTCAACCATTGCTTCACACTTTATGTATATATATTGTGTGTGTTTTAATGTGAAAAGATAAAGAAATTTTATTTTGAAAAAATAGGGAAAATTTTGACAAAAATATTTTAAAAAAAATAAAAGTTTTTTTTTATAATCAGCATGTGTGAAGAGAGAGAGAGAGAGAGAGAAAAAAGACAGGAGGGAGAGAGAGAGGAGAGGAGAGAGAGGAGGAGAGAGGGGAGAGAGGAGAGAGAGAGGGGAGAGAGAGAGAGAGAGGAAGGGACCCTTTTGGTCCCAAAAAACGCACCACCTCCTCCAGGACCCCAAACCCCGGGGTTCAAAGGCCCGTCGACCATCCCCCCCCAAAACCCTTTTGGGGGCCCCAGGGGGTTTGAGTTTTGGGGGTTTTGGGGGCGATGGGGGCTTCACTTTGCCGTTTTGAGTAATTGGTGGTGAAAATTTTTTTCAGCATGGATAACATGATTTTATGAAAGAAAATATTTAACTGCCATCAATTGTGATTTAGCATCCCCGTCAACTTTTTTCATAGTGACTTTTAAAAAAAGTAGAAATTTTAGTTTTTCTAATTTTTAAACTAAAGAAATAATTTTTTTTAAAAAAAAATTTTAAAAAAAAAAAAAAGTGGGCAAGGTATTTTGGGGGGGTCAAGTTTTTAAAAAAAGAGACACCTTTTTTTTACAACATTATTTTTATTAATTTATAAAAGGGGGTTTTCCCCTCCAAAAGGGTTGTCTCTTTTCATCCAAGAATAAAAAAAAAAAATTTTTTAAAGGGCTAAATTTTTTCTCCAAAAGGGTTTTTTGGAGTTACATACCCCCCCAAAAAATTTTTTTTTTTCCAGACCCTGTGAAGGGAGGTAGAGGGAGTTGTGGGGGGGGAGGGAGGGGAAAGATGTGGATTTTTTGGGGGGGGAAAAGATGAGAGTAAGATAAAAGGTGGGGGGGGGAGGGAGGGGGAATAATATGTACGCGGGGTAAATTTATCGTGGGGGGGAGAGGAGATTTGGGGTTTAATGTCGGGTGGGAGTTGCCGGGGGGGTGAGAGGGGATTTTTGGGGGGGAGGGAGAGTGATTTTAGCATTTTGGAAATTTTTTTAACTGCCCCCAAAAAGGGTGGGGGGGTCGGTGTATCTAAACCCCCCTAAAAATGAATAATTATGGCAAAAGGTTTTTGGCTAGCATTTCAGAAACCATGAAAAAAAAACTGAGCCTTCGGAAACACACCTTAAAGTTTGAATTAAAAAAATTTTCTTCCCTTTAGAAATTTAAAATTTCCCGGGGTATAAATTTTGGGGTCACATTCTTGGGAAAAGGAAAAAAAAAACCAAAAAAATAAGCCCCATTTTTTTTTCCCCCCAAATTAAAAAAAATCCGGGGTTAAAGTTAAAAATTTTGGGGGTCTCCCAAATTTTTTTCCCAAAATAAAAAAGAAAAAAAAAACTTTTAATAGAAGAAGTAAAAAGTAAAACCCCCAAAGATAGTAGATTTTTCCCCCCCAAGGAGCACAAAATTTTTTTTCGCAACTACAAGAAAATTTCTTGGGAAAAAGTTTAAAAGAAAAGAGAAAAAACCCAAAGATGATACTTTCGGGGCCCCCTTTTCTCTAGTCGGGGAATATTTTTTACAAGGGTCTTCAAGGGGGAAAAACCCTTTAGCTGGAAAAAGAAAGGGATCTTCACAGTCCGTAAATTTTTTTAAACACCTAAATTTGGAGGTTTTAATTCTAGGACTGCATTTCTTGGGAACATAGCAAAAAATAAAGTATCAAAAAACCCAAAAATTTTTTTAAATTTGAAATTTTTTTGGGGAAAAAAATTTTGGGCAAAATGTCACCCCCCAAAAAAACATAAAGAAAAAACCCCCGGGGTTTGGAGAAGCCCCCAAAAACAGATCTGTTTGTGACTCGAAAAAATCCTTTTGGGGGAAAAGGGAAAAAAAAGGGGTCACATTATACTCAGGTTTTTTTTCCCCGGCAAAAAAAGGGATGATCAGGCCAGAAAAAAGGGGTCCGGAGGGGCCGGGAAATGTTTTTCTTACATGTTTGTACATGCATTTGATTTAGAGAGGGGAGGGAGAGGGAGGAGGAGAGAGAGAAAAAACAGCAGGCAAAAAAGACACGGGAGAGAAAGAGAAAAAAGGGGGAAAGGGGGGGGTTTGTTTTTTTTCCCCTGATGGTGAGGGGGGGGGAAACGGGGAAAAGGGGGGGGGGGAAATTTTAAATTTGTTTTCCTGGGGCACCAGAGAGGGGAAAAAAGGGGCGGGGAAAGGGGGATGAGGCGAGGAGGAATTCTTAAAAGAGAAAATGAAAAGAGGGGGAAGAAATGGTAGGGGGGTTCCATGACCAAAAACCCCTTTACCCGGAAATGGCACAGCTGTTTCTCTCTGGGAGCAAAAAAGGCAGGTATTTAAGCTTCCCCATGAATTTTTTTGGTTTCTTTTGAGAACGACTATCACCTCCCCTGCTTCTGCTTGGGCCTGAGATGCTAAGAGTAATATGTTGCTGCAGGAGACTCCCAACCTCCACTTCCTCTGGTTATACTCCCCCCCTTGAGATAGTTAAAAAAAATTTATTTTTTTTTAAACGGGAAAAAATTTAATTTTTTAACATTAAACATTTATTATTATTATTATTATTATTATTATTATTATTATTTTTATTATTATTATTATTTTTATTTATTATTATTATTATTATTATATTACAAAACGCAAATACGAATTATTCAGTTTTACTTTTCGTGTTTTAGTGAAAAAAATAGTTTAATAGCCAGAGCTTGGTAAGGGAAATTTCCGTTTTTTGCAAAGGTTTCTTCAATTTTTTTTTTTAAATAATTTTTTTTTGGGGAGCTAAACGAACTATTTTTATAAAATAATTACTTACATTTGGGTTATTTTCACCTGAATGTTTCATATTTTTTTTACACAAGCTGCCCCCTTTTTTGGGGATCAAGGGGCGGCATATTTTTTGGGGGAAAATTTTTGTTTTTCTTTTTAATTTTAAAAAAGAGAATTGTTGTCCCCCAAATTGGATTTAAAAGTTTTAATACAAAGATTGTTCAAGAATACCAGGAAAAGACAAATTTTAAATTTTGGGAATGATTTATCAGTGTTGGGGGGGTTTTACAAAATCTTTTCTCTGAAAACCATTTTTACATATTTTTTTATTTTTTAAGGGTTTTGAAAAAAAAAAAAACAAACCTTTTTAAAGGGGAAACTGTTACGACACCATTTTTCCAGACGAACGGTACAGGAGTCGAATGCTATTTTAAGTTACTTTAGGACAAAAAAATATAGCAGAATAGCCCGGGGGGCCAGGTCATTTCAAACAACTTTTTGCAAAAAGGGGGGTGAGTTTGCAATTATAAAGCAGACAACAACTCATAAACCCGGGGTTTAAAAGGGTTTCCCCCGTTTTATTTTAGTCTATCCCCCTAATTTTGAACCAAATTTTTTACAAATTAGTAAACATTATGCAGTGCCTTTTTCTGTAATTTTGGGTTTCCCCATTTTCCCTCTGAGGTTTCTGGGTTTTTAGATAGTTTGGGGAAGGGGGGATTGAGGGGTTTTTCCCCCTCTCTCTCCTGAGCTGCCCAGAGAAAAAAGGGGACTTTTTTAAATGGGGAAAAATATCTCGTCAGGGTGAAGCATATCTAAATTTATAGAAATTTTGTGCCTTTTTTTTCTTTTTTGAGTAGGTTTAAAGGGGTTTTAAAAAGAAAATAAAATCGCCCGCGGGGCCCAAGCCCAAAAATTTTTCCCCAAAAACTTTTTGGGGATTTTATATAACAAAAGTCAGACATTTTTTTGAAGTATGAAGGAATACAAAAACTGGGAAGAACGAGCACCGTTAAAAAAACATAAAAATGGGGAAAATAGGTTCAGTCCGGGGGGTTTAAAAAGGGGAAATGCCCCGGAGGGGGGAAGGGAGGGTTTAAAAATAGTTTTAGTTTTTGGGAAAGAAAGGCCCACGGGTTTAAATTTTTAAAAAGGGGGAAAAGGAATGGGGGTTAGGGGCAAGTTAAGAGGCAAGGCCAGGGGTTGAGACTTCATCCCTGCACTCATTTATAAGTATGTACACACATACACAATGGGTGTGTATGGAGGGCATCCA
>WNWK01035139.1:0-19978 GCA_009830355.1 Cherax destructor | reverse complement strand
TCCACCCAAATGTAAAATCATCTCAGTCAATCAACAAGTGATCGACGCAGTGAGATCAAAACTACCAGGAGAAACAGTCATTCCCCCCCCACAAACAGCGTCTTGCTTGGGCACCTCTGGCAAGTGATGCCATTGACTAAATTTCTCAGGAAGAAACTGGATGAGTTGAGGAGGATGGAAGAACAAAAAAGGCAATTTTGACACCCCGATGCCTTGTACCTTCTCACAAAATGCTTGTGTCTCCACAGGTTAACATATTTCCTAAGATGTGCCCTTTGTATGAGAACCCTATACTGCATTAATACGACAGTATCCCGAATATTTTTTTCTTATGTTTATGTAAAAATAAATAATTTTAATAATTTTATTATAACAAGTGCAATTTAATTTAGCATAACCCAAAATAAATATATTTTAGACAAGTTTACAATAATTTAATAATAAACAAACACAATGAAATATTTTTTGTTTTCGTTAGGTTCAGAATGATTTTTTCGAAATTATTTCATACACAAATTTTCCTTGCTTTATACGGCAAGATGAGCATTGCTATTTAAGCCGAAATTGCAAGTTTTACCTATAAAAACATGACATAAACAAAAACACACACACACACACACACACACACACACACACACACACACATACACACAAAAACACACAAAAACAAAAAAACACACACACACACACACAAAAAATATATATATATATATATATATATATATATATATATATATATATATATATATGTAGGTGGGGTTTTTGGAGCAGCAACCACCCGGGGGGGTACCCCGTCCTGCCAGGTGACTGTGAAACAGAAACCTGAAACTGTTTTTCATGATGGTAGGATTGCTGGTGTTTTTTTTCTGTCTCATAAACACGCGGATAACAGGTAATTTGCTACTTCTACTTACACTTTAGGTCACACTACAAAAAGGGATGCACATGCATATATATACAAAACACACATCTTGTTCTTTTATTTTCTCATTGTCCAGGGGGAAGTGGAAAAAAATCTTTCCCCCTAACCATGCGTTCGTATGAGGCGACTAAATCCCGGGAGCAATGGGCTAGTAACCCTTCTCCTGTACACATTTACAAAAAAAGAGAAAAAAAATTTTTATAAAACTGGGATGTTTGAATGTCGTGGATGTAGTACGGATGATAAGAAAGAGATGATTGCTGATGTTATGAATGAAAAGAAGTTTGACGTCCTGGCCTAAGCGAAACAAAGCTGAAGGGGTAGGCGAGTTCAGTGGGGAGAAATAAATGGGATTAAGTCAGGAGTATCTGAGAGAGTTAGATTAAGGAAGGGTAGCAATAATGTTAAAGGGATCGGTTATGGAAGGAGATAAGGGAATATAAATTTAAATTCAAGGATTATGTGGTTAAAATAAGGGTCGGATGCGAAAAGTGGGTCATAATAACGTGTATGCACCTGGAGAAGAGAGGAGTGAGAGGAGAGAGAGAGATTTGGGAGATGTTAAGCGAATGTATGGGAACTTTTGAACCAAGTAGAGAGAAATGTGGTAGGGGACCTAAATGCTAAATAGGAGAACATGTAGAGAGGGTGTGGTAGGTAAGTTAGGGGTGCCAGGTGTAAATGATAATGGGAGCCCTTTGATTGAACTTTGTATAGAAAGGGGTTTAGTTATAGGTAATACATATTTTAAGAAAAGAGGATAAATAAGTATACAAGATATGATGTAGGGCGTAATGACAGTAGTTTGTTGGACTACGTATTGGTAGATAAAAGATTGTTGAGTAGACTTCAGGATGTACATGTTTATAGAGGGCCACAGATATATCGGATCACTTTTTAGTTATAGCTATAGTGGGAGTGAAAGGTAGATGGGATACAAGGAAAATAGAAGCAGTAAGTAAGAGAGGTGAAGGTTTATAAACTAAAAGAGGAGGCAGTTAGGGTAAGATATAAACAACTATTGGAGGATAGATGGGCTAGTGAGAGTGTAGGCAATGAGGTCGAAGATGTATGGGGTAGATTTAAAAATGTAGTGTTAGAGTGTTCAGCAGAAGTTTGGGTTACAGGAAAGTGGGTGCGGGGGGGAAGAAAGAGGATTGGGGGAATTATGATGTAAAAGAGAGTAAGGAGAAAAAATTACATATGAAGTATTTTACAAATAAAGTGATCAAGGAGGGAAAAATTTTTGGGGAAAAAAAAGAATCAAAAGTGGTAAAATGTAAAAAAAAAATGAGAGAGTGGGGGAGAATCAAAAATTTTGTTTAAAATAAGAAAAGTTTTGGGGGGAGAAAAAATTGAAAACCTAGGGGAAAAAAGGATTTGGAGAGTTAGAGGTTCGGGGAAAATGGAGGAAATTTTGAAGATTGCTAAATGTTGATGAAAAGGAAGCGGGTTTCGTGTATGGGGGAAAGGGGGAAAACATCTTTTTAAAATGTGGAAAGCCCGGGGGTACCACCAAACCACCATGAGGTTCGGGTCGAACTCGCCCCGGCCTGTGGGTGAGTTCGTGAGGCAGTGGGTAGAATGAAAGGGGTAAGGCAGCTGGGCTTGATGGGATAAAGATAGAAATGTTAAATTCAGGTGGGATATAGTTTGGAGTGGTTGGTGCATTATTTAATAAATGTATGGAAGAGGGTAAGGTACCTAGGGATTGGCAGAGAGCGTGTTGTTCCTTTGTATGAAGACAAAGGGGACAAAAGAGAGTGCAAAAAATTTTAGGGGAATAAGTCTGTTGAGTGTACCTGGTAAAGTGTATGATAGAGTTATTATTGAAAGAATTAAGAGTAAGACAGAGAGCAGGATAGCAGATGAACAAGGGGCTTTAGGAAAGGTAGGGGTGTGTAGACCAGGTGTTTACAGTGAAACATATAGGTGAACAGTATTTGGATAAGGGTAAAGAGGTTTTTGTGGCATTTATGGGTTTGGAAAAGGCGTATGATAGGGTGGATAGGGGCAATGTGGCAGATGTTGCAGGTGTATGGAATAGGAGGTAGGTTACTGAAAGCAGTGAAGAGTTTTATGAGGATGTGAGGCTCAGGTTAGAGTGTGTAGGAGGGAGGGGGACTATTTCCCAGTAAAAGTGGGCCTTAGACAAGGATGTGTGATGTCGCCGTGGTTGTTCAATATATTTATAGATGGGGTTGTAAGAGAAGTGAATGCGAGGGTCTTGCAAGTGTTGGGGTTAAAAAGATAAAGAATCAAATATAAAGTGGGAGTTGTCACAGTTGCTTTTTGCTGATGACACTGTGCTTTTGGGAGATTCTGAAGAGAAGTTGCAGAGGTTGGTGGATGAATTTGGTAGGGTGTGTAAAAGAAGAAAATTGAAAGTGAATATAGGAAAGAGTAAGGTGATGAGGATAACAAAAGATTAGGTGACGTAAGATTGGATATCAGATTGGAGGGAGAGAGTATGGAGGAGGTGAATGTATTCAGATATTTGGGAGTGGACATGTCAGCAGATGGGCCTATGAAGGATGAGGTGAATCATAGAATTGATGAGGGGAAAAGGGTGAGTGGAGCACTTCGGAGTTTTGTGGAGACAAAAAACTTTGGGCCATGGAAGTAAAGAGGGGAATGTATGAGAGTATAGTTATACCAACACACTTATATGGATGTGAAGCATGGGTGATGAATGTTGCAACGAGGGAGAAGGCTGGATGCAGTGGAGATGTCATGTCTGAGGTCAATGTGTGGTGTGAATATAATGCAGAGAATTCGGAGTTTGGAAATTAGGAGGAGGTGTGGGATTACCAAAACTATTATCCAGAGAGCTGAGGAGGGGTTGTTGAGGTGGTTCGGGCATGTAGAGAGAATGGAACGAGACTGAAGGACTTCGAGAGTGTATAAATTTGTAGGGGGGAAGGCGGGGTAGGGGTCGGCCTAGGAAAGATTGGGGGGGGGGTAAAGGAGGTTTTGTGCGAGGGGCTTGGATTTCCAGCAAGTATGTGTGAGCGATTTGATAGGAGTGAATGGAGACAAATGGTTTTAATACTTGACGTGCTGTTGGAGTGTGAGCAAAGTAACATTTATGAAGGGATTCAGAAACCGGCAGGCCGGACTTGAGTCCTGGAGATGGGAATTACAGTGTCTGCACTCTGAAGGAGGGTTGTTAATGATGCAGTTTTATAACTGTAGTGTAAAGCACCCCTCTGGCAAGACAGTGATGGAGTGAATGATGATCAAGTTTTCTTTTTTGGACCACCCTGCCTTGGTGGGAATCGGCCGATGTGTTAATAAAATAAAATATATATCTCTAACCACTGCACTAGCCAGGGGGCGAACCCATGATGCTTTGGCCCGCCTCATGGTGAGCGAAAACACATGACGCTCTAGTCCACTGAACCACAAATCCTTAAGAGTAGCGCATCCAGTAGAACTGAATGTTGTACTCGCTACCCAAGGACATACGGTGGTGTGGGCGCCTCTAAGCTAATTTCATTCTAGTCCCTGTTTGGGTACTAGCTCAACAAACAGTATATTATATTATTGTAACACGAACGAGTGGTATTGATCAGTAACTACGCCTCACCATGAGGCAGGCCAAAGTATCATGGGTTCGACCCTGGCTAGTGCAGTGTAGTTATTGATCAATACCACTCGTTCGTGGTTACAATAATATATATAAATATATATATATATATATATATATAATATATATATATAATATATATATTATTTCAAAAAATTTTCCTGCCACATGCAGTGAACAACGAAAGAGATCTGAAATATGTACTTAACAGTTCGCAGAGAGGCGAACCTTTAACAAATATTATCTCTGTCTAAATGATAAGCATGTCAAATAAATCTCTTTCGTTGTTCACTACATGTGGCAGGATTTGATGAAATAACTTATAACTATCCTGGTGTCTCGGGTTATGGGAGTGACCGTCTAGGTTCGGCTAGACGCCCATACTTATCTGGGATCTGGCTGAGCGGCGAAAGTACTGTGTACTTTGATACAGAGTGTGCATGTTCGAATTCTGATATATATTAGCTACATCTTCATAAATTGGTATCACAAGCAACTACAGAATTTAAACCATTCCTATATCGACACTATTTTGACGAAAACTTTTTAATAAATAAATCACTTAAACCATGTACCTTAATTGTTACAATAATTAAATTCAAAGCATTCTAATATTGAGTTTACATCTGAAGTAGAGATAAACAGAGCATTACTTTTCAATATATAGTAAACAAGCATATACTGGCTTAACTACAAAATTCTTTGTTTGTACCTATACGGTATAAACGATATTTGATTTTCACATTAACTTCAAGAGCTTTCCATTTATGTTCACGGTATTTTAGCCCTTCTTTCCGAATTTGAGTTTATACGATAAAACCTTATTTTGAATGGCTTGTATGAAGCCAGTCAGATGGGGCTCGAGATCGTTTGTCTGCAGTGTTAGGTAAATGAGCAACCCACCCTCACTCTGGAACATCAGACTGCCTCAGCACTTGTCTAATCAGACTAATCTTGCATGGTCAGCTCACATCTAAATGGATCAGCTAACCATGCGTTCAGCTGCCGGGAGAGGGCTTTCAGGATCGCGGTTTTGTATGGCATATGTCAGAGGGTGGATACCCTACAGAGAGACTAAGTGATTTTTAGAGCCCGGAATATCCGCCATTGCCCTTAGCGTATCCCACACCTGACGTTCATTCCCCTGGCACTGTATCATCCTTAGTTTGTTGTACTTCATATGAATATAACTAGATGCGTTTCAGTTAATGATCAGTCCTAGAAGAAATCCCTCGTGTCCCATAATTTCAACTACTATTTGATGTACCTTAAGCCCCTCAAGAGGAAGAAGAGCTGCTGCTCAATTTTTCTCTATAGGACTTGGAAATATAGCTTATTTTCTCAAGGGGTCCGGGAGCTGGAGATCAAAACCCTTTCAAGAGGCCTATGAGATTTAGCTTACACATTTAAAGGAAGTACACTTGTACCTTCAAATATTAAAAATGCTCCCATATAATATAAATGAAGATCCTGGAGAGGCACACAAGGTGTAGATCGACACCAACAAGTATTAAAGGTGCGACTAAACCCAGCAAAACACTATTAATATATAAATCATATGGAATTAGATGTGAAATTTTGTATTTATTTTGAATTTCATTTCTACATTGCAAATTGAATAGTGTTTTTAATACTGGCAAATTAGCCCCTACAAAGTCCAATAAAAATATTTACATTTCTTTGGGTAAGAAACATCAACGTTAAAAGTTTGAAGATGTAATGGCATTCTCAAATTATCACACAGAAGCCTTATTCCAATTTATAAAATAAAATTTTAAAATTGGCACCTACACACTTCAACACCAATCAGATTCATTCACTAATTATGATATATGATTGTTGTGAATTTCGAAACCAATCAGAGAAAACATTCCCAAGTTATCTCAAGGAAAATAAAATCCCAACATCTTTAATAAAAATAGCAAATTGAGACATATTAAGCCCAAAAACAGTGCGACCCCTCCTGTAAAGGAAAAAGATGGACTGTGTATATCTTCACAAATTGTGTCACGGGTATGGTTCTTAAGGACTTCAGAAGAGCTGTAGAGTGCCATCTGTTATAGAGATTATTTTTGCTGTGTTTTGACATCTGACTCTTTTCCATTCTTAGATATTTCTCTTCCTTTCTACTTTTCTTTTCGCCAGTAGAGGTGTACTTTATCAACCTCACATACACCTGCCAGTCAGTAAACTTAAGCATTGTGCATTTTATGAGAGAGTTTATTTGATGTGTTCTTCGCTCACAAAGTGAGGGATGAACTGGAACGACTGTTTTCTTTATGATCCGATATGGAATACATTCACAAGAATTATCCTGACGTATTTAACATCAAGAAAAACTAAGAAGTTTATCTACCTTCCTCGGGGTGAGGTGCATCAGCATTGTAAGTTTGAAACCATTCAGAAAATGTTGTTAAGTTATCGGACGGAAACTAATAAAAGCATTTTATTAAAAATTTTGGGAAAAAATGTCATCTACACGATCCAGTATGAAATCGACCCTTCCTTTAAGTACATTGCACTGTACTGAAAGTTTGACCCCAATCAGAACAAACATTCCTAGAACTTCAGTTGGTACCCCGTTTCTAGGAATACCTAAAAGTAATATTAGTTTGTAACTTATCATTCTGAGCTGTGAATACATTTTAGCACACATGTTTCTAATACATATTTTCTTAAAAAAAATATGATAACTGGGATTTTTGGTTAACTATATTTGAAATCAAATAGGCAAGAGGAACTGAAAGGTGTTTAAGAAGCTGTCACAGCGAACATGACTCACTACATCCAATTAGCAATCTTTATAGCACTGCTTTTATCTGTAGTCCTATTCTCCCTGGACTCACCTTTGCTGCAGCTAATCACGATCTCTTAAAAGTTGTCCTCTGGCATACCATCCGCATTCCCCACCAAATTGTGTGTGTGTGTGTGAGTGCATGTGTGTTTGTGAGTGTGTGTGGTGTGTGTGTATTTGTGTATGCGTGTGTGGTGTGTGTGAGTGGATTTTTGTGCGTGTGAGTGGATGTGTGTGTGTGTCTGTGCGTGTGTGTGTGTTCACCTAATTGTGGTTGCAGGGGTTGAGACTTAGCTCCTGGCCCCGCCTTTTCACTGACAGCTACTAGGTCCCTCTCTCCCTCCTCCATGAGCTTTATCATACCTCGTCTTAAAGCTATGTATGGTTCCCTGCCTCCACTACATCACTTGCTAGACTATACCACTTCCTGACAACTCTATGACTGAATAAATACTTCCTAACATCCCTTTGACTCGTCTGAGTCTTCAACTTCCAATTGTGACACCTTGTTTCTGTGTCCCCTCTCTGGAACATCCTGTTTCTGTCCACCTTATCTATTCCACGCATTATTTTGTATGTCGTTATCATGTCTAAGCTAACCCTCCTGTCCTCCAGTGTCGTCAGGTGATTTCCCTTAACCTTTCTTCATAATACATTCCCCTTAGCTCCGGAACTAACTTTGTCGCAAACCTTTGCACTTTCTCAAATTCTTGATGTGCTTGACCAGGTGTGGGTTCCAACTGGTGCTGCATACTCCAATATGGGCCTGACGTACACGGTGTACAGTGTCTTGAACGATTCCTTACTAAGGTATCGGAACGCTATTCTCAGGTTTGCCAGGCGCCCATATGCTGCACCAGTTATCTGGTTGATGTGTGTTTCCTGAGACGTGCTCGGTGTTATACTCACCCCAAGATCTTTCTCCTTGAGTGAGGTTTGCAGTGTTTGACCATCTAGCCTGTACTCTGTCTGCGGTCTTTGCCCTTCCCCGATCTTCATGACTTTGCATTTACGGGGTTAAGAGAAGCCAGTTGCTGGATAACGTATCCAGCCTGTCCAGGTCTCTTTTTAGTCCTGCCTGATCCTCATCTGATTTAATTCTCCTCATTAACTTCACATCATCTGCGATCAGGGACACTTCTGAGTCTATCCCTTCCGTCATGCCATTCACATATACCAAAAATAGCACTGGTCCTAGGACTGACCCTTGTGTGACCTTCGCTCGTCACAGGCGCCCACTGTGATACCTCATCACGTGTGTGTGTGTGTGTGTGTGTGTGTGTATGTGGCCGCGCGCGCGTCTGTGTGATGATGAGAATGTGGATGTGCATGCGAGGATGTGTGCATTAATGTAAAAAGTACTTTTGGTTATGTCCTTCACTTTTGACAGCTATTGATGTTGTATTTCCGCTACTTTACTGTACGTACAGGCACGCATGCACACACACACACACAGAGTAGAGTAGCCATAGAGAAGTTAGGAAGTGGAATAGTCTAGCGAACGATATAGTGGAGGCGGGAACCATACATAGTTTTAAGACAAGGTATGATAAAGCTCATGGAGCAGGGAAGAGCAGAGACCCAGTAGCGGACAGCGAAGAGCCGGGACCAGGAGCTGAGTCTCGACCCCTGCAACCACAATTAGGTGAGTACACACTGGTCGGTAGCAGCGACTAGCGAAGAGGCGGGACCAGGAGCTGTGAATCGACCTCTGCAACCACAAATTGGTGAGTAAACACTCACAAACATACAGAGAGAAATATAAAAAATATTCATTTAATATAAATGGGGATAAAGAAATGGAATCAACCGAAAAATGACACATTGGTGGTCGACTTCATACATGTATGCAAAAATTCATATGATCATTGTCTTTTACTGACGTGAAAAAAATCGAAGAATGAAAGATTTTAAATAACGGTTTTCCGAGGGGCAGTAATTATGTAATTTTAAGTATAAGCAGCAATAGTCAGAGGTTTTTAGGTTGAATTAGCACTGTCCACAGGGCCAGGCCGTGTTTGGGAAAACATGATGGGTAAAAGGACTCATATGCAACTAATGTCACATTATATTGCAACAACATTTCGCTCTCCAGGAACTTTGTTCAACCTAATGAAAATAGCCGAAGAACACAGTTACGGATATGGGGCAGGTACACAAATTCAGTGAATTTTTGAAAAGAGTGAAAATGATGAAGTGCTATGGCTACATTTAAAGTAATGTAATTAATCAGAAGAAGAGTGAGGTGATACAGTGAATTGAAAAGTAAAATTTTGGGAAGAATCGGTAAAAAGTAATCTAAAGATTTCCACTTCTTTTCTAGGTATTTCGTTTGCCCTCTTCCCTCTCACAGCTTCCTCTTCCTGACCACTCCTCCATATTAATAAGACGAAAGCGGGGTTGTAGTTAAAGAAACGAAATTAAAAATGTGGTAAACAGATGAGTGTGATATCAACTAGACTGGCTTCGAACGTGTGTAATAAAAAAAAGAAATCCCTATATCCCATAATCCTAGGCCCCTCTATTTCACTCAGTATGACAGAGGGCAACACAAACTTCTAATGTAGGTAACAGGAGCTTTGAAGATACAAAATGCATTAACTAAATGGTATCTACACATACCAAAACCAAAACTTTAAATTTAAAGCCAATCAAAAGAGGCATTCTCTTGTTATCTCACAGAGACCAATATCCTCTAATTCTCCAGCACTATAAATCTGAAGCCGCTCAGAAGTCAACATTCTCAATATACCCCGAGAGGAAGGTTCGAAGCCGCTCTGATAACGCATTCACAATTTCTAGCGTGAAATCGATATTACAATTTTTCACTTTCAATCGGAAAAGCAAATTAGCGCCTACACGAGCGATAAAACTCTTTCACTTTAGTATAATACACTAGAGTTTAAGGTTTAAGGACGGCAATATTAAGTATTCTTAAGTTACTGTACACAAACTAGTCTGCTTTTTAAAATTAGCAAATAAAAGTTTCCACATAAAGTTGATGTAAAGTTTCCTTTTTAGAAGAACAACAATGTGAAATGCTTCAAGCCAGCCAGAAGAGCGTCATTATCCAGTTATTGCGTGGAATCCAACAATTCCAAATTAATTGTATTAGTAAATTGCCTAATTAGCATTTACACAGTCTTATCCCTAAGATTTTTCTTTTCATACCTTGTATCAGTCATTAGTTATATTTTAGGGGAAAAATATCAGAACAGTTACAACACACCTCAGTTAAACTCTGAACCTTCTTTTAGGTATGATACGTTAGTACTGAAAATATGAAGTTGATCAAAGAGACTCTGAAGTAACGCACTGAAATCAGTATCAGGAATCCCGAATAAAACTCACAGCTGGTCACCTGCCCATTTCAGTACTTCTACGAAAATTCCTTTGTTACAACATTGATAATATGAAGACAGTCGGAGGAGGCCTTCTTAATTTACTGTCAGAAATCTTGGAGGAGGAAGAAAATGTGCCTATATTACAGGACCGGCTATGCACGAAAGATGTACAAAATGTAATATATAGGGCTGAACTCGTGAGAATTAGAAACAAAAATACGCAATTTCATTTTTTCTCATTTTTATTTTCTCCCGTGAAATTTATTTCAAGTTCTTTATCGTTCTGTGAGGGAACTGTTTTCGTTTAAGAAATTGGACTTAGCATTCCTCCTCTGATCTACAAGGCAAAGACAGCAGAGGGGTCGAAGTAAAATTTTGGGAAAATTTGCACCTACACAGACCATTAACAATCCAAAGGTTCTTGTAAATAAGATAATTTGGCATTGAAGATTTAAAACCGATCTGATGAGGTATTCAGAAATTCTTAATTAAATTTCTTTTCTAATTACGGTGCAATAGATTTTAGGGTATGAAGCCTATCAAAAGAGGCGTTTTCCAGTTATTGCACATAAATTAGAATATAAAAAATAGCAAATTAAGAGTCCAAAAGTGTGACCTTTCCACTGAGCATAGTCCATCATCGCTGAGAGTTTGAAACCACTCACAAGTCACTCTCCAGTTTAAGCTCGGAATTCAACAATTTCTAGTTTATTAACCATATAAGTATGGAGTATGGAAGAAGTGAATGTTTTCAGATATTTGGGAGTTGACTTGTCAGCGGATGGGTTTATGAAGGATGAGGTTAACCATAGAATTGAAGGAAAAAAGGTGAGTGGTGCGTTGAGGTATCTGTGGAGACAAAAACGTTATCTATGGAGGCAAAGAAGGGAATGTATGACAGTATAGTGGTACCAACACTCTTATATGGGGGGAAGCTTGGGTTGTAAATGCTGCAGGAGGTAGAGGCTGGAGGCAGTGGAGATGTCCTGTCTAAGGGCAATGTGTGGTGTAAATATTATGCAGAGAATACGGAGTGTGGAAATTAGGAGGTGTGGAGTTACTAAAAGTATTAGTCAGATTTCTGAAGAGGGGTTGTTGAGGTGGTTTGGTCATTTAGAGAGAATGGATCAAAGTAGAATGACTTGAAGAGCGTATAAATCTGTAGGGAAAGGAAGGCGGGGTAGGGGTCGTCCTCGAAAAGGTTGGAGGGAGGGGGTAAAGGAGGTTTTGTCGGCGAGGGTCTTGGATTTCCAGCAAGCATGTGTGAGCGTGTTAGGAGTGAATGGAGGCGAAAGGTTTTTTTGGGCCTGACGAGCTGTTGGAGGGAGCAGGGTAATATTTAGTGAAAGGATTCAGGGAAACCGGTTATTATAGGGTTTAGCCGGACTTGAGTCCTGGAAATGTTAAGTAAATGCCTGCACTTTAAAGGAGGGTTCTGGGATAGTGACAGTTTGGAGGGGCTATTGTAAACTGTAGTATCTGAGCGCCTCTGCAAAGACAGTGATTATGTATGAGTGAGGTGAAAGTGTTGAATGATGATGAAAGTATTTTCTTTTTGGGGATTTTCCTTTTTTTTGGGTCACCCTGCCTCGGTGGGATATTAAGAATAAACCTGTTCAGAAGATAATTACACCTTCCCGAACAGACAGGGTTTATTGGCATAAAAATATACTGAATTTAATGGTGGTAATCATAGCGATAAAAAATTGAAAAGCAAAGGCGACCTAGCACTGATGATGAGGAATTATTATAAGTGTTTCAAGGAAATGTAGATTCTAATCATTGGGAATTTAATGATTATATAGCGGGAACAGTTACGACTGTTAAACATGCAGTAATTTATAAGTGATGTACAAACCCCTACAAAAAATGGCAGTCATGGATGGAGTACAAAAATAAATAATGCAATATCACATTGTGAAACTAACAGCAAAAGATGCACACAACAAAATTTAAACGATAATCTCCACTTGGAGATAAAATGGAAAATGGGATTGCATGGCAGAATGAAACAAGGAGGGCATGTCGGAAAAGAAGAGTGACAAGTGATGAGCCTCGGGATTAAACCTTTTATTTTCCCTCCATGAGCCAGATATACGAAAAAGCGAATATATTAGGTTCACTAGAAGCAAGCTGTCATTCATTACTAAGCTTTAATTACGTAACAGAATTGGAGGTGGAGCGATGAGAAAATAACGGGAAACTTCAGTAGACTCAGAAGAGAGGGATTAAAAAAGTTGATATGGAAATGTGTTTGGAAAGTAAGGCACCACAAGAAGCGATGCCTGTATAAGAAGGAAAATGGTATACAGTTCTGACAAGTGAAGCAAGACATTGTTGAAATGTTTTCTTACATGCTAACCTTATTTAGTTAAATACAAAGAAGAATAAATATGGAGGCAGCAGTAGTGAGGAGGCAAAGATGATATGATCAGTCCATCAACCTTGAAGGTGATCTTGAGGTGCTTAGTCCCTCAGCTTGATGAACAGGTAATCTCTGTAATCTGACTGTGGAGCTGAACTCTAACTCGTCTAAGTGATGTGTGGCCTGAAAATGAAGTGTCAGGACGTCATTGATAAATATATGGCATAATGAAGAAAGGAAGCAGTAAATACAGAAAACGCATCTGACTTAACATGGACTGGGAGGAAAACGTAAATTTAAGACAAGGAAGAATTAGGAAATAAAGACGGCAAAAAAAAGTAATATGACTATGCACCGGTGAGGAAGGAAACTGGGAGACAATTATAATATAAACATCAAAGGCTAAATTTTCACACCGAAATTGTTTTATAGCCTCAAAAAATAAAAATAACTGTGATGGTTGAAGCAGGAAAGAGCAATCACGAACGATGACAAGAATTTGAGTAATTTAACAGAAGATTCAGGGAAGTTTTTTTGTTTTTTTTTTTTTTGCAGAGCAGAGGGAGAAAAACAGAATAGAGGAGAAACGGAACATAAGGCAGGAGAGGAAAGAACGACAAAGTTCGGAACAAAGATATTTCTGGAACTGGGCACCACCACAACAGTAAAGACCTGACTTGATTTTTTTCATGGATACCGAATGGAAGGACAGCAGTTGCCTGAGCCTGTTACGAGGGTCTTCAATAGCTTTCCACATGAAACCCGAGACTGCATATTCCTGAATGCAAAACAGCATCTGACGCAATCCCCTACCAAAGACAAATGCACAGACTGGAAGAACATTTAGTATGACCGTACTATGCGTCTCTGTTTGCAGAAGTAACGCTATTGAGGAAATAAGAACAGTTACTGACGAGGAGTAATACGACGATAACTTAGACACGTTGCAGATATGGTGGAATATATGGCTGGTTGAATTTATTATGAATTTATTATGCAAGTAGATGAAACGATGAAACGAAGGGAACACAGGGAGAGAGAGAGGACATTATTGGGCAAGATATTTGAAAAACGCTGGAGCCGATTTCGGGTCACCGCCCATGCAACAGGTCCCAGACGGGTTCTGGGAGAGAATATCATTCCGAACCAAACGCACTCAAACTGAGAAGCGTCGTAGAGTTTTCTGTCTCAGACAAGCCATAGAACTCCTTACAGGGATCCTTAGAACTTTATGTAATGTTTTACGAGACGAAAATTTTTTATCATCATACAGTACGGAGTACCGGCACGGAGTCCATTTCTTAAAATATATGTTGGGACGATCGAAAAGGCCCAGGGTTTGTAACCAGATTTATCCAGAAACTGAGAGGACTGCATTTAAAACCTTTAAGGAAAAACCAAAAATTTAAGGACTGAGGAAGATATGATTACGACATGTTATATACTATATAATACGAGCACAAAATACAGGGGGATGTGAATTGAAACTTAGAATAGTAGGGAAGTGTTTTTTTTTTTTTTTTCAATTTTTATCTTTGAGAAGGTTACTTATTACTTCAGTAATTAATTTAAAGTATCTGATAAAAGGAGTAATGGAGGGAGTGGAATGAACTAGATAAAGAAATAATAGAGGCAAATTCCATTGACAGTTTCACGTATAACGAAGTACAGGAAAAAGGAATCATAAAGCATGCGATAGAGTTAAAAGGTGGGGTCAGGAGCCGGTACTGATCCCTGAAAATAGCTGAGCATAAACATACATATACGCAAACAAAAAATAGTGAAATCATTTACTCGTTGTGTTCTCTTGCAGACATAACACTCAAGTATTTCAAACAACATTCACTTGTTGCAGATAATATCCTGTCAAAATAAACACTGAGTAAGGGTGGGCTCTCTGAAAACAGGCTGAGCATCTTCCTTAATCATCTGAAATTTGTATATAAACTATTTTCACGCCTTGTTATGTGCGTCTTATTAAATATATTGATTTTTTTAATTATAGATGGTCTTGCTAATTAGAGCAAAACTTTATCATGCAGCAACAGTGTGTGTTTTTTTTTTCCATGGGAAAGTAACTTCTTTATAAATTAATTTATTTTTATCTTATTTATAATGGAACACCATTTTTATCTAGCAGTTACCAAACGAAGAAATCATCATTCATCACTGTAATCAAAATGGAAATTAGACATGTGCAACATCTGGGTATCTTTATTGTAGATGTTTCAACCAGTGACTTTATCAATACAAATTCAAGGACATAATTAGATGACCTTCATGTCTTGAACCTTATCCGTAGGTGCTCCATTTGTGGGAGTAATTGGTAGACGAGGAGTTAAGGAAGGTGATTGATGTTGTGATGGGGATAGTTCCCGTCAACAGTTATTCAACTCTGTTGACAGCAACTATTTCGGACTTCTAATAATTTCTCTTAAGTAGGTCTTAGGTAAACACAGTTGAATTGTAATTAGCAGACGTTCAAATCATCACAGCAGAATTGCAATATATTAGTTTCAATAGGCTCTTTATTAAAGTGCAAGCCATAATGGATGTATTTAGGTTAATCAAGATTAGGAGATGGTCAGAGGCTTGAGGAAAATTTGTAAGTCTATAAATGTGTCACCTTCTCAATATTGTGAGGAAATTAATCTGCAAAAATGTAAATGTACTGCTAATTAGACATCAGGTTGAATATTATCAGACGTTATCCAGTGCTGTTGGTTATCTTTGTTAGATTGAAGAAGCACCAACAGCATTCATCCTTGTATCTTATTCTCTGAGGCGTTCAACTTAAAAAAGTTATATTCTAAGCTGCTTAATGCATAAGTACATGTACAACAATTAGGTGTCCCCAAATCAAGAAGCTTCCGCCCGCTCTGCAGGGTTCTTTTAGTCGAATACAGAACTGACTTAAACAATGGAGAGCAGGATCAACGGAGGGGGCAATAGAGACCAGTCCCTCAACCTTGAGGTAATTTTAGATGGTCAATCACTTACCCTTTATACTGAAGTCTACTGAGCGAGCTAAGCGTTTCAACAGTGAAAATATCAACTGTTGAACGTCTTACTCATCTTGCTTATACTGTATACCAACAAATGATAAGAAGACACTAAATGATGGGAACCAAATGCAGCCTTGCATATACTGTCTATTCCTTATCTGCTCTTTTATATACGTATATGTAACTTTAAATGATGAGTCATAATGATTGATGGAAATAAAGTTACCACACGAACTTATTTCAAAGCATTTACTGCAAGAGAGTAGCGTCAAGTAAAGACGATTATCTTAGATTCTGTACAGGTCATTGTCATATTTTGCACAACTTATGTTTTAGAATGAACATGTTTATTTTGGCAAAAATATGCTGCTGGGAGCTAACTCGTCAATGGCACTTAGGAAACATGGCTTAATGCACATGTATTCTCTCTCTCTCTACCTCTTTGATAACTTATGGATCTCCCTCCCTTTTCCCCTCCGCCGTGCTTTTCATTCTTTAGTCTTTCCCTCTGTTTTGGTGTCCATGTTCTCTTCAATTCCCTTTAATTCCATCTCTTGCTCGTCCGTCCATTTCTTCATCCCTTTTCCCCGTCTTTCTCTTCGTCCTGTTTCTTCCAGTCTTCTTAGCCTAATGAATCCATGCCCATTTATTTTAGCTGTGTTCATAATGATTTTCGTGAATTTAATGGGGTCATAAATTTTGACTTTCTTATTCGTCACGAACTTGAGTTTTCCCTGAGGTACGTTTATTGTCTTCTGAGGATGAGGATCCCCAATAAAGTTCAAGAGGTGGTACCTCCATATTTTATTATATATATATATATATATATATATATATATATATATATATATATATAAAATATATATATATATATATATATATATATATATATATATATATATATATATATATATATATATATATATATATTTAACACTTCGGCCGTTTCCACCGTGGCAGGGTGACCCAAAAAGAAATAAAATACTTTCATCATCATTCAACACTTTCATCATCACTCATAATCACTGTCTTTGCAGAGGCGCTCAGATACAACAGTTTATAAGCCCCTCCAAACTGCCAATATCCCATACCTCCTTTAAAGTGCAGGCATTGTACTTCCCATTTCCAGGACTCAAGTCCGCTAACCGGTTTCCTGAACCCCTTTCCCACAAAATATTACCCTGCTCACACTCCAACAGCTCGTCAGGTCCCAAAAACCATTCGTCCGCTTGCTGGAAGTCCAAGCCCTTGCCCACAAAACCTCCTTTACCCCCCCCCCTCCAACCTTTTCGACGACGCCCCCTACCCCCCCTTTCCCTTTCCCCCTACAGATTTATACGCCTCCAATTAATTCTTCTTTGTTCCATTCTTTCTAAATAACCAAACCACCTCATAAACCCCCTCTTCAGCCCTCTGACTAATACTTTAGTAACTCCACACCTACTAATTTCACACTTCGAATTCTCTGCATAATTTTTACATCTCCACTGCCTCCAGCCAGCTCCTCGCTGCATCATTTACAACCCAACACATATCTCCACAGATATCTCAATGCACCACTCCCCTTTTTTTCCTTCATCAATTCCTATTATTAAACTCATCTTTCATAAACCCATCCACTGACAAGTCAACTCCCAAATATTTGAAAACATTCACTTCTTCCATACTCCCTCTCCCAATATGATATCAAATTTTTTTTTTATCTAAATCGTTTGATACCCTTATCACCTTACTCTTATCTATATTCACTATCAACTTTCTACCTTTACACACCCTCCCAAACTCGTCCACTAACCTTTGCAACTTTTCTTTAGAATTCCCATGCACAGTATCAACAGAAAAAAGTAACTGTGTCAACTCATTTTGTGTTTGATTCCCATAATTTAATCCCACCCTCTCTTCAATACTCTAGCATTTACTTGTTCTACAACTCCATCTATAAATATATTAAACAACCATGGTGACATTACACATCCCTGTCTAAGACCTACTTTTACCGGGAAGTAATCTCCTCTCCCCTACACACCCTAACCTGAGCCTCACTATCCTCATAAAAACTCTTTACAGCATTTACTAAATTACTACCTATTCCATACACTTGCAACATCTGCCACATTGCTTCCCTATACACTCTATCATATGCCTTTTCTAAATCCATAAATGTAATAAAAATTTTCCCCTACCTTTATCAAAATGCTATTCACATATATGCTTCGATGTAAACACTTGATCTACACATCCCTACCCACTCTAAATCCTCCTTGCTCATCTGCAATCCTACTCTCTGTCTTACCTCAAATTCTTTCAATAATAACCCTACCATACACTTTGCCTGGTATACTCGGTAAACTTTTTCCCCCTATAATTTTGACAATCTTTTTGTCCCCCTTCCTTTATATAAAGTAACTATACACACCCTCTGCCAATCCCTAGGTACATTTCCCTATTTCATACATTTATTAAACAAAAATACCATCCACTCCAACACTATATTTTTCCCCTGCTTTTAACATATCTCTCATGATCCTGTCAGTTCCAGCTGCTTTACCTCCTTTTATTCACGTAATGCCTCACGCACCTCCCCCACACTCACATCCTGCTCTTCTTCACTTCTAAAAAATGTTATACCTCCCTGGCCAGTGCATGAAATTACTGCCTCCTTTTTTTCATGGACATTTCAAAGTTTCAAAATCTTCTCCCATCTACCCAATACCCCCAGCTCCCCATCTACTAACTCCCCCACTCTGTTTTTAACTGACAAATTCATTTGTTCCTTAGGCTTTCTTAACTTGTTTATTTCACTCCAATTTTTTTTTTTATTTTCAGCAAAATTTCTTGACAGCGCCTCTCCCACTCTATCATTTGCTCTCCTTTACACTCCTCACCTTTCTTTTACTCTCCACATACTCTACTCTTCTTTTATCACACCCTTTACTTCATCATTCCACCAATCACTCCCTCTTTTCTCCTGCACCCACCCTCCTATTCGTAGTCATGATGGACAGAAGACAAAGATCAATGTCTGCTGATACAGAGCTCCCCCCACAAACTTCTGCCGCACATTCTAATACTGCATTTTTAAAACTATCCCATCCCCCTTCAAGCCCCCTCCCCTACTACTTATACTTGCACTAGCCCAACGTTCTGCCAATAGTTGCTTATAACTCACCATAACTTCCTCCTCCCTTAGTTTATACACTTTCACCCTCTCTTACTTGCTGTTGCCATTTTCCTTGTCGAATCTACCTTTACTCTAACTGTAGCTACAACTAAATAATGATCTGATAATCTGTTGCCCCTCTATTAACATGTACATCCTGAAGCCTACCCATCAACCTTTTTTCCACCAATACATAATCTAACAAACTACTTTCACACGTGATATATCATACCCCGTATATAAAAATTTTTTTATATATATATATATATATATATATATATATATATATATATATATATATATATATATATATATATATATAGCTCCTGATGATGTACGGAGACGTGTGAAAGATCTTGATCTGAAGATGTCCATCCCCGTGGCTTGTGTTGTACAAGGGGGGGTGTGTGTGTGTGTGTATTTATATATTCTCACATTCACTATTATTCATTCAATATCTGTTTTACTAGAGGTGTGCAGTTCAAATAAGCCTTCGAACTATAACCTCTCCACCCCCTTTTTTAGAATACAGGCACTGTACCTCCCTCTATGACTCGTATTTTGCTAACCTTCTCTCTTTCTCTTATTAGTTCCCTTTTTTCCCCTTTCCCCTGTCTCTGTAATGTTCCGGAGGAGCTCTAGCAACATGACCGTCAATTATCTGCTCGATCTTTAAGGTAAAAAATTAAGCGACCATTTCGTCTTGAGTTTTATGCAGTTTGGTTTATTTTACTTCTGGTTAAGAGGCAGATGGTGAAGTCCTGGGATTTCTCACAACTGCCAACCCCAGTGTTTTTTG
>WNWK01035138.1:0-19979 GCA_009830355.1 Cherax destructor | reverse complement strand
CACACACACTAAAACCCCCCTTACACTACACACACACTAAAACCCCAACAACCCCACACTACACACCCCCTACACACACACATAACACACACATTTACACACACATACACACATTCATACAACACACTACACACTACACACACACCTACACAAAATACACACACATAAAACACACACACACACTACACACACACATACACACACACTACACACACACCCCTACACACACACCCCCAACACCCCTACACCCACACACTACACACACACTACACACACACTACACAAAAACACTCATTATATTACCTACACACCACATACAAACATTACACACACCATACACAACACATAACACACACACATTACACACAAAATTACACACACAGTACACACATACACTACACACACACCCCAAAACACACACTACACACACACTCAAACACACTACACACACACACTACAATCACATACAAAAACACACACACAACATACACACACACACACCCCAACACACACACACACACACATAAACACACACACTACACACACACACACACACACACACACACACACACACACACACACACACACACACACACACTATACACACACACAACACATTCCTTTTAATTTGTAATTTTTCCTTGTAACTTGTGAGTTCATTATTTTTGAATTTGGATTCATTCCGAACGGGCCCCACCATTGTAACTTGTGAGTTCATTACCATTGTAACTTGTGAGTTATTACCTTTGTAACTTGGGAGTTCATTACTTTTGAAACCCCAGTTCATTACTTTTGTAACTTGTGAGTTCATTACCATTGTAACTTGTGAGTTCATTACCTTTGTAACTTGTGAGTTCATTACCTTTGTAACTTGTGAGTTCATTACCTTTGTAACTTGTGAGTTCATTACCTTTGTAACTTGTGAGTTCATTACCTTTATAACTTGTGAGTTCATTACCTTTTAACTTGTGAGTTCATTACCTTTGTAACTTGTGAGTTCATTACCTTTGTAACTTGTGAGTTCATTACCTTTGTAACTTGTGAGTTCATTACCTTTGTAATTTGTGAGTTCATTACCTTTGTAACTTGTGAGTTCATTATCTTTGTAACTTGTGAGTTCATTACCTTTGTAACTTGTGAGTTCATTACATTTTTAACTTGTGAGTTCATTACCTTTTTAACTTGTGAGTTCATTACCTTTGTAACTTGTGAGTTCATTACCTTTGTAACTTGTGAGTTCATTACCTTTGTAACTTGTTAGTTCATTACCTTTGTAACTTGTGAGTTCATTACCTTTGTAACTTGTGAGTTCATTACATTTGTAACTTGCTCAGCTATCAAAACTTTTGGGCCCAGTCCCTGGACCCATTATGTACCTCTGAAATCTTTTGACTACCGCCCACAGGATGGGTATGGGGTGACTACCGCCCACAGGATGGGTATGGGGTGACTTCCGCCCACAGGATGGGTATGGGGTGCATAATAAAGATATTAAACTAAAAACTAACTAAAACTTCACACACACACTACACACACACACTACACAACACAACACACTACACACACATACACACATACACACTCGTAACTCACACTTTTAGCTTCTTTTGTTGTGGGTTTGGGGGGGTCATCTCGCTGTCCAGTGGTCGTTTAACAGGGGTAATCTTCTTCCTAGCTTCAACTACATTAATTTTAATATCTTCATTCAATACACTTTCCATGATATCATCGCAGGAAGTATCTATGTCATTCTTGAATTCAGTGAGCATTGAGTTGACTATTTTGATTGCTGTAATATCCGGGAAGTATTTCATTCTAATGCGGAACCAGTGGGCGATGTCAAAGGGGTCGGTGAGCCCGGAACTGACAACTATGTCCATGAATGATAGAGCGAGGTAGGCACAGGTACCGCCGTCTTGTTCTACGTCACCAATGATTACAAGTCTTGTGAAGGAGCCGCGGTTCATTTTGAAATAATCTTTCATCATTTTTTTGCCGATCTTCTAATAATCGCCACCGTTATAGTAGACTAAGGTGCCATCGAGGCAGACATACACAGACACGGAGTGGAGTCCGTTGTGTTCTTGCATCAGTATAATACGACCTTGACCTCTGGGTACAGGAGGCTGCAGAAATAATTCATCGGTGAAACAGACTTCACACACTTTACCGAACGCACGAGGTGTGTCACTAACGATGGTTATGATATCAAATCCCCGCAATGCTGTGGTGGCCTCCATGAGAGGGTGGTAAACACCTAGTTATTCCACGTCCATTCTCTCCCCTTCACTTATCTATTTGATAAACCTGGATACTAGCGGGGCTCGAACCCGCGACGCTTGAGTCTTGCAACTCTAGAGGGATACTCTGACCACTGGACCAGCGAGGAATAACTAAATATATTTAACTAAATATATTTATACACCATAAGAATGTTTGCATAGACACCATATAGTGATAGTTATACTGTATGGTGCTATATAGTGAGTGTGGTCTGCTATAATAGTGACGATAGTGCTGTGTTATAGTGAACATAGTGCTGTTGTGGTGGCCCTGAATAACCCAGCTACAACGACCACATTCAAAGCTCAGTTGTGTTGTTTGATATCTTTATTATGCAGCCCATACCCATCCTGTGGGCGGTAGTCACCCCCATACCCATCCTGTGGGCGGTAGTCAAAAGATTACAGAGGTACATAATGGGTCCAGGGACTGGGCCCCAAAGTTTTGATAGCTGAGCAAGTTACAAAGGTAATGAACTCAAAAGTTACAAAGTTAATGAACTCACAAGTTACAAAGGTAATTAACTCACAAATTACAAAGGTAATGAACTCACAAGTGACAAAGGTAATGAACTCACAACTTACAAAGGTAATGAACTCACAACTTACAAAGGTAATGAACTCACAACTTACAAAGGTAATGAACTCACAAGTGACAAAGGTAATGAAAGTACAATGGTAATGAACTCACAACTTACAAAGGTAATACACTCACAGTTACACAGGTAAGGAACTCACAAGTTACAAAGGTAATGAACTCACAAGTTACAAAGGTAATGAACTCACAAGTTACAAAAGTAATGAACTCACAATTTACAAAGGTAATGAACTCACAAGTGTGTAGTGTGTGTGTAGTGTGTGTGTGTGTAGTGTGTGTGTAGTGTGTGTGTGTGTGTGTAGTGTGTGTGTGTAGTGTATGTGTAGTGTGTGTGTGTAGTGTGTGTGTATTGAGTGTGTGTAGTGTGTGTAGTGTGTGTGTGTGTAGTGTGTGTAGTGTGTGTGTGTAGTGTGTGTGTTGTGTGTGTGTTGTGTGTGTAGTGTGTGTGTCGTGTCAGTATCATATGTACACTTGTGTAGTGTACCAGCATTCAGCATTCATCCCACTTATACAGCTGGTCCCTTTGTGTGTGACGTCACGATACCCGCTGACGTCAGAGGCTCAGCGCATGTGCACAGCCTCATATAGGCGTACACTCTCACTAGCGTCAGACCTATAACTGGACAGACGTGGCTGGACTCTCTCCTACTCATACCGTAAATATACCGTAACCATCCTACAAGGAGTGTCTATGTCTACCTAAATATCTCTCCCAAGACCCACACGACAAGTGGTGAGCAGCGGTGTGCCATAATTTTTATCGATTACGCTGTTATAGAGAGATAGACTACGACAAGCAAGCAAACAGCCTCCAGCCTCCAGACCGACCACGTTACCAGCTACCTACATCCAAGAAGTCTACAATATCTAAAGTATCTCCTGGTCAGTTAAGTGCCTCATTTGTTAATTTGCTAAAACCTACGATGGGTTGACCCGGGTTTTGCAAATTCTGTACGAGTAAGCCAGTGAGGGGAGAGTCCCATTCCAGCCGTTAAGCCACCACCAGTTACGTCAGCCTAGGCTTAAGCCAGCTTCTACCTTGCTGTGCTAATTTGTCACAAGATTCCAAGCCAGTCAATCTGTGTGAAAATATTCTACTAAGCCAGCAAGCCACTCTGCTGTCTGAGAAGTAAGCCACGTGAGTTCACGCATTTATACCACCTTTGTACTCCAGTGTATTGCTGTTCTGAGTACAATACCATCCCCGTGGTATCCTGGGTTATTCAAGCCACCCTGGGTTAAGTTCATATAAACGGCGTAAGCCACAGGCGCACGCGGGAAGCGGTGTGGGGCACTCCACCCAACCACCCCCCACCACCCACGCTAAGGCAGACGCCTTGACCACGTGTATCCACCCACACACAGCATTAAGTGTGGATTATTTCACCCTTAACTGGGTCCTGCAAGCAGTTTATTGGCTACGAACCAGGTCGAGCGTCCTGAGTGTGTTTCTTCTGAACTGTTGTGCCAACTGTATAAAGCCTCGGTTCGTAGTCCGTCGGTTTATGCACATTACTTCAAGTTATCAACGAGTGGACCAGACCACCATCCTCCACCACCATCCTCCACCACCATCCGCCACCACCATCTATAGACAATTTCGTGTGTTGAGACAATTTCTGCGAGTTACATAAATTTTGAGTTATCCTAGGAAGTGTTCCGTGTTAAATTAATTATTTGCATTAATTTTTGATTTCACTAGTATTGTCCCTTGTTAATTATTGCGTTATAATTTCTGTGAATTTCGTTGTGTTACTAAATATGCAGTAAGTACAGTTTTGTTAAAGTTATCTAGTGTTCCAATATTCCACCAAGTAGTAATTTTAAAAGATTTTAAATTTTTCCCCAGCATTGCCCATGTGTTGTTGAATTTTCTGTCTTGTTAATTGTTGTGTTCCATCAAGTGTACTATCCCACAGTTATTTTTATTCATTTACCCTTGTTTGTTAATGTTTTAATTGTGTAATTAATTAATTTTGCATTCTCCAGTAACTACATATTGTTTTCTCCTCCAAGCAATTTTTAACCTTTTACCAGTAATATGCTTATGTGTTGCAGTCAGTGTTACTTTTTCCTTGCACCTGATATTGTTTAGTGTACTTGTTTATTTTATATACAGTGCTAATGTGTTTCAACTTTGCAGACTAGTGCTATAATTTTTATTGAAGATCTCAATTTCTTCTGATAAGTTACTAATCTCAAGGACAACGAAATTGACTTTTTGTGAATTGTAAGTCCAAAAGTTAATTACCTGGATGAGTTGTACGTCAGTTCCTGTAAGTGTTGCCTTATTTTCTTGTTAAATATCTTGTTCATGATTTTTTTTTTACATAGTTCATGTTAAAGTGTTGTTTGAACAATTTCACTCTTAAGTTTGTTTAAAGTCAGTGCTTTTAGTAATTTGTTCCAGTAATTATTTTATTGAGTTACCTTGCTTTGCTTGCAATTAAGAGTAAGAGTGTTCAAACTAATTCCTTCGTAATATCTTATTTCTTGTGTTGCAAAGTTTTTCCCCAGTGCAATTATTGACTATTGATAATTCCTGAAATTTATTTTGTGTAAATTATATTCCCCAGTATTCAATTTTTGTTTCATCAATTTTATTGTTTATTTGCTCAAGTAACTTGTCATTTCCTAAGAGTAATAAGTAACATTCCAGTGAACTTCTAAGTGATTCAAACAGTAAAGTTACTTTAATTTTTGCCAGTGAATATTCTATCGAATTGTTTTATCAGATTGTTGCTAGTGCCATAACCATTATTGAATTCTTTTAATTAATTGTGCATTTAATTCTTTTTATTGTGTTGCAATTTTGTGGATATTTACAAGAAAAGAAAACTCATTTTGCTGTTCAAGTTAAAGCTAGATTGTTTTATTTTAGTGTGTTGAGTTTCCTTGCCAAGTAAATTTCCAGTGAGTTATCTTTTCTTTAGTGTTATTGTGCTATTATATGTGTTACTTATGCAGAATAGTTAATAATTTCTATCAGTTAAGCTATATTGTGCCATATACTTGTGTAAATTTTGCTTTCATTTCTATTCTCGTTTATTTGCTCGAAGTCATGTCTCAGGAAAATGTAACTTGTAATGGGGTGAGTGTTGCCAGTCAAGGCAATGACGTGGGACTGCCTAGTCAGAATCAATTGAATAACGAACGACAAAAGACTCCTCGTCTTTCTAACTACTCTAGAGACCCCATTGATTCACTACCCCTTTTTAATGGTGACCCAGACAGTCTTGACGACTGGTTCCTTGCAATTCGTTCAAGGGCAAGTTCCGTAGAAAGTCCTCCATCGGAGGAGCGCCTTATTACTATGGCAAAAGAATCCTTGGCTAGGTCGCCTGCCGCTAATAATGTGTTGACTCTTTTGCGTATGAAAGAATTCAAAGGTCTAACTAAATGGGAAGATTACGAATCAAGATTACGTAAGTTCCTCAATCCTAGGGAAGCCGTAGATCCGTTTATTGTACTAAAGGAACTAGTGAACGTGGTCCCTAGGCCCGATGAACTGCTGTGCCAATTTGCCTTCCGGTTAGATGCCCTCTTATCATCGTTTGCGACTGGATTCCAAAAATCCTCTTTCTTCCCTCCTGGCCATGTAATGAATGGTTGGTCAATAGGTAAATTTGCAGCTTATGGTGCCATTAAGCAATTGATGCCACCTACAGCAGTATATGCTTATAAGGCAAGTCCTTTAACTGTCAGTGTAGAACCTCTTGAAGCTCTCGGACATGTCCGTGATTTGTGTCCCCCCAAATCGTTCCCTCATCGTAGGTCAGTACAATCCACATTACCTGAGTTACAGCACTCAATCCCGCCTGTCGTTTGTGCAACACGGCAAGGCCCTAGTAACTATTATTCCCGTTCTTCTTCCAAAGGGAGTGTGAAAAGTCAGTACGCTCATAGTAACCGTAGTACCTATAGTGACCACAGCAGACGTATCTGCTACAACTGTGGTTACAGGGGTCATATTGCAGTAAACTGTCCTGACAATGCCTCTAAGAAACGTCGCACTGTCGAAGAGCCCTATCCAGACTTACCTTATTGCACTTACCACCGGATAGCTGGCCATGATACTTCCGAATGTAATGCCTTAAATAACTGCGGGTATTCCAGATCCTTCTGTGGTCGCTCATACAGTAGAAGTAGAAGAGGTAATAGAGGCCGTGGTTCTCAGCCTAATAACCAGAACCAAGCAAAGTTTGTGAACTCGGGGGAATCCAAGCGCCCCAATCAGACCGACCCGTGGTGACAGTAGGAGATACGGAGTACTCCATCCCCATCCAAAATTCCTTCAAGGCTCTGTGTGATCTCGATGGAGAGGATTGCGGTGATGAAACTCCAGTAACTGATGATGACTGCTCTGTAGACGAGATAATTGAGGAAATTATTGATGAAATTCCAGTGGTGGAAGATGATACTTTTGGAGACGAGGTGGAAGAAACTTTTACTGATGGTAATCCGCCATCTTGTTTGCATATTAGTTCCAGTGCAAATATGGGTCCCTTAGTAGAAGGATCCGTGTATGGTGCACCCGTCCAGGTGTTTATGGATTCTGGGGCACAAGTCAATATCATCAGGTCTAGTTTGTTTAGAGATAAGCAGCTAAAACATGTCCTTCTCATAGAACCAGCTCGTGTGTCCACCCTTCGTGGTGTTGCGGGTTCTCCATTACGTGTCAGAGGTCGGACTACTCTTACCTTCTCTATCCAAGGTAGAGAATTAACCACTTCTTTCCTTGTCGTTGATAAGATTAGTTTCCCTGGTGACCTTCTACTCGGATTTGCTGCCATGAGAGATTTCCGAATTGTGCTTGATCCTTACCAATGGCATGCACAAATCGATGACCTAGTTGTACCATTTTGGGGTTATCAACTGGGATCCGAGGTCTGCCATACAGCTGCAGAGTTTACAGACCGGATTAGGTACTTGCAAGCCGATATGTTACCTAGTAGCGTTGCCAAGCGGCCAGGCACTGGAAATTCTGTCACTCAAGTCTGTGTTCCACCCTCAACAAATTTAGACATGCAAGATAGTGCCCAGCCTACTCAGGTACCGGAGGTATCCCGGACCGCCTTGAGTACTGAGTCTATCTCGGCAATGCCGTCTAATTCAAGTAGTAGTTTCTCCACAGGGGACGCCTTGTCGGAAAACACCTATTTGAAATTAGTAATGCCATCTCTTGTCGACGTCACGTGCCGTCTGCAGAAAGATACCTCTGTAGCAGCTAGTGCCCTCACTAGAGTGTCTGTTGTTGTCCCCCATGTTCCAGATGGTGACAATGTCCTAGTTGACAGTAATTCCTGCAGAGTGAAGGGTTTATTTGTTGAGCCATCTTTACATACTGTCCAAGACAGTAAGATATTCCTATTTGTCGCTAATACCTTGGGTCACAGTGTTCGACTCATCCTCAACCCTATTCGGGTTGAGGATGAGTTGCCACCTGACCAGTGGGTCGGTGCTATTTCAACCGGGGAGGATCCATCCACTCCACCGGACCATTCTATTCCACCAGTAGAAGAGAAAGACTTAGCTTCTACTGACTTTCCAGACGAAGTCGGACGGTTGTTGAAACTGTTGAATAAACACCGTAGAGCAATTGCCTTACCAGGTGAGAAGATGGGTTTAACGAACCTGTTGTCCCATCGTATCCCACTTGAACCTGGTACCAGACCAATTTATGTACCTGCGTACAGGATGCCGCATTCACAAGTCGCTGTCGCAGAGGAATTAATAAATAAGATGCTTGACGATGGTGTGATTGTACCTAGTAACTCACCCTGGAATGCGCCCTTAATCCTAGTACCTAAGAAGGACGGTACTTGGCGCCCAGTGATTGATTTTAGGAAGTTAAATGCGAAAACAATTCCAGACCGTTTCCCACTTCCTGTACTTGGTGACCTGTTACGTAATATAGGAGATAATAAGGTCTTCTCAACCCTCGATTCGTTACAAGGGTTTTGGCAAGTTCCTCTTCATGAGGACAGCCAAGAGCTCACCGCATTCTCTACTCCAACAGGTCATTTCGAATTCTGTCGTATGGCGTTTGGATTAAGATCTTCACCTATCACATTCTCGAGGCTCATGACCAATATTTTTAGAGGCCTTATAGGAACAGATCTAATGGTATATTTAGATGACGTAATTGTTATGTCCGAGGATGTAAATAAGCATTTAGAAAGAATAGAGAAGGTACTGAGTAAGCTTGAAGAAGCCAATCTAAAGATCAAACTGTCTAAATGTCAATTTTTCAGATCAGAAATTAAGTTTCTGGGTCACGTAGTCACTCCTAGAGGGGTTATGACTGACCGAAGTAAAGTAGATGCAGTATTGAATTTTCCAACTCCCAAAACTGTTGATGCCGTAAGATCCTTTGTGGGCTTAGCAGGTTTTTATAGATCATATATTGTCAATTTTTCCTCAATAGCAGCTCCTCTAACTGAGTTGCTTAAGAAAGATGCTCCATTTGTTTGGACCTTCAGTCAGGAAAAAGCATTTCAAACCTTGAAAGAAAGATTAACTTCTGCTCCAATCTTAAAATTCCCAGATTTTACAAAGCCTTTCTATTTAACCACTGATGCTAGTTATATAGGCATTGGTGCAGTTCTTGCACAGAAGATTGATAGTAAATACAACGCAGTTGCATTTGCTAGTCGAGTCCTTACAAAGGCTGAAAGGAATTATACAGTAACTGAGCAAGAAGCCTTAGCAATAGTGTGGTCTTTAAAACACTTCCGAGACATAATATATCAGTACCCTGTCCATGTCTTGACAGATCATGCACCTCTAATACCATTGTTCCAGAATAAACAACCTACTGGAAGACTAGCTAGATGGTCCTTAACTATCCAAGAGTTCAACCCTACCTTTGAACATTTACCTGGCAAGTCAAATGTAGTTGCAGATGCTTTATCGCGTCATGTTAGCGTAGTAACTGCTGATCCTCCGTTTAGTGCTGAGGATGTAAAGAATGCCCAAAGAACAGATCCCTTGTGGTCTGGTGTGACTCGATTCCTGCTACAGGAAGACCTTATTCTTACTGTGAAGCCACCAGCACCTATCAGTGACTTTGTTATGAACCAAGAATTACTGTATCGCGTAACCGAGCTGGGAACGCCTAGTAGACGGGCATACCAGTTAGTAATTCCTCAGTCACTAGTAAAAGTAGCTTTACAGCTAATTCACGATGCACCAGGTGTTGCACACCCTGGTATGGATCGTTCGATTAAACAAGCAAGATTGAAGTACTTTTGGCCTCGTATGGCAACTGATATTACCGAGTATGTTAAGAAGTGTAGTGTTTGTATGAAACACAAGGGTAATATCAGCGGTCCCAATCCTATCCAGTTGTATCCCACTACTAGTGAGCCATGGGAAAGAGTTGCAATAGATCTGCTAACTAATTTTCAATGTACAATGCAAGGCAATAAACATCTGTGTGTGATGGTCGATCATTTCACCAGATATTGTGAGTTAGTTCCTATTCCAGACAAGACTGCCGAGACAGTAGCTAAAGCGTTTAAGGAACGTATAATCTGTAGACACACCACTCCTAAATCCTTAGTATCCGATAATGGAGGTGAATTTTGCAACGAGATTCTAGAAAACCTATGTGCCTTGTATAAGATTACTAAATCTACCATTGTTCCACACCATCCTGCCAGCAATGGTTTAGCAGAAAGAACTAATAAAAAAGTACTCGATGTCTTGAGAGCCACTGTTAATCCCAATAGTTCAACCTGGGATGAAGTTTTACCTGATGTTCAATGTGCTATAAATTCTGCTTTCAATGCTTCTATAGGTGATACGCCGCATTACGCCTTGTATGGTGTTGACAAGCGTTTGCCTTATGAGTTGTTATATTCTAATCCAAAACCGTCGTATAACCCTGATGATTTCATAGCAACTCGTACCAGCCAAGCTCAGAGTGTTTTCAGAAGAATCCGTGAAACACTTCATAAGTCAACAGCAGAATTTACTAGAGTAACTAATACTAAAGCCAAACCGACTAAAGTTCAAGTAGGGTCCAGAGTCATGTTGTTTAACTTTAACAAAACTTCAGCAATGCCTAAATTAGACCAAAAGTTTGTTGGCCCATATCGAGTAGTTGAACATATCAAGGGCAATAAGTATAAAGTTAGAGAACTTAGTACGGGTAAGTGTAAAGAATCACATTTAGATCATATGAAGTTAGTATGTGACGAAGACGAAGCCCCTGACAACCAGACTGTTGTGACTGACAATGATAATCCGTCTGACCCCGTACCTTCAACTTCTAGTAGTGAGTCAGAGGAACAACCTGATTGTCGTTACTCCTTGCGTACACGACAAGTGTTGAGAAACCCCCTAGTATCATTTGTTGGTATCAGTGTAGATCATCCTCAATCAGAAGTTGAGTTACCTACTGTAACAGAGTTTGATCCACCCAGAGATGATAACCATTCTGCATATGTAAATCTTACCCTAGCAGAGTTGGGGTTAAATGTAAATAGACTGTACAATTAGATGATTGAGTTAAGAGAAATTGTCGACTGTGTGTTTTGTTACCAAGTGTTCAATATCTAGAATTTTTTTTTTGTGTGTTCATGTTCCCTACGAGTTCTGAGTTTTAACAGTTGACCGTGCTAGCTGAGTCTCTCTTTTCTGTTAAAACTTCTTCCCTGTAAATATTTATTCTTCCTCAGAAGCCGAAGAGTGCATGAATACATATCGATTGATCGATAAAATTTGCAAATTGAAATTGTTATATATATAATGTTTATATCTAGATCCATTAACATTCTCTTATGTACTGTTAACTCAAGAAGTGCGAGAGTAAGATTAATCTTGATCAGTTCTAAGTTATGTGTTTGCTATTGTATAGATTCATCCAGTACCACCTGTCTGTTCAGCCTATAGAGTTGTATAGTATGCCGAGACGTCATACGATAACATGGCCGAGCTGTCGTGTCAGTATCATATGTACACTTGTGTAGTGTACCAGCATTCAGCATTCATCCCACTTATACAGCTGGTCCCTTTGCATGTGACGTCACGATACCCGCTGACGTCAGAGGCTCAGCGCATGTGCACAGCCTCATATAGGCGTACACTCTCACTAGCGTCAGACCTATAACTGGACAGACGTGGCTGGACTCTCTCCTTCTCATACCGTTAATATACCGTAACCATCCTACAAGGAGTGTCTATGTCTACCTAAATATCTCTCCCAAGACCCACACGACAAGTGTGTGTGTAGTGTGTGTGTGTAGTGTGTGTGTGTAGTGTGTGTGTGTAGTGTGTGTGTAGTGTGTGTATAGTGTGTGTGAACTGTAGTGTGTGTTTAGTGTGTGTGTGTGTAGTGTGTGTGTAGTGTGTGTGTGTAGTGTGTTTGTAGTGTGTGTGTGTAGTGTGTGTGTGTACTGTGTGTGTAGTGTGTGTGTGTGTATTGTGTGTGTAGTGTGTGAGTAGTGTGTGTGTAGTGTGTGTGAACTGTAGTGTGTGTGTAGTGTGTGTGTGTAGTGTGTGTGTAGTGTGTGTGTAGTGTGTGTGTGTGTGTGTAGTGTGTATGTAGTGTGTGTGTAGTGTGTGTGAACTGTAGTGTGTAGTGTGTGTGTGTGTAGTGTATGTGTGTACTGTGTGTGTACTGTGTGTGTGTAATGTGTGTGTGTAGTGTGTGTGTGTAGTGTGTGTGTGTAGTGTGTGTGTGTAGTGTGTGTGTGTAGTGTAGTTGTAGTGTGTGTGTAGTGTGTGTAGTGTGTGTAGTGTGTGTAGTAGTGTGTGTGTGTAGTGTGTGTGTAGTATGTGTGTGTGTGTGTTGTAGTTGTGTTTAGTTGTGTAGTGTGTGTGTGTGTGTGTGTGTGTGTGTGGTGTGTGTGTGTGTGTGTGTGTGTGTAGTGTGTGTATGTGTGTGTGTAGTGTGTGTGTAGTGTGTGTAGTGTGTGTGTGTAGTGTGTGTGTAGTGTGTGTGTAGTGTGTGTGTGTGGTGTGTGTGTAGTGTGTGTGTAGTGTGTGTAGTTGTGTGTAGTGTGTGTTGTGTGTAGTGTGTGTGTAGTGTGTGTAGTGTGTGTGTGTGTGTGTAGTGTGTGTGTAGTTGTGTAGTGTGTGTGTAGTGTGTGTAGTGTGTGTGTAGTGTGTGTGTGTGTGTGTGTGTAGTTGTGTAGTGTGTGTGTAGTGTGTGTGTGTTGAGTGTGTGGTGTGTGTGTGTGTGTTGTAGTTGTGTAGTGTGTGTAGTGTGTGTGTAGTGTGTGTGTGTGTGTGTGTTAGTGTAGTGTGTAGTGTAGTGTGTGTATTTGTGTGTGTATGTGTAGTGTGTAGATTGTGTAGCTAGCTCTGGCCCCGCCTCTTCGTGCCCGCTACTGGGTCTCTGCTCTCCCTGCTCCATGAGCTTTATCATACCTCGTCTTAAAACTGTGTATGGTTTCTGCCTCCACTATATCTTTCTCTAGACTATTCCACTTCCTGACTACTCTGTGGCTGAAGAAATGCTTCCTAACATCCCTTTGACTCATCAGAGTCTTCAGCTTCCAGTTGTGTCCCTTTGTTTCTGTGTTCCCTCTTTGGAACATCCTGTCACTGTCTCCCTTGTCGATTCCCCGCAGTATTTTGTATGTCGTTATCATGTCTCCTCTGACCCTTCTTTCCTCCAGTGTTGTTAGTCCTATTTCCCTCAACCTTTCTTCATAGGACAGACCCCTGAGTTGTGGAACTATCCTTGTCGCAAACCTTTGCACTTTCTCTAGTTTCTTTACGTGTGTGTAGTGTAGTGTGTGTAGTGTGTGTGTAGTGTGTGTGTAGTGTGTGTGTAGTGTGTAGTGTGTGTGTGTAGTGTGTAGTGTGTGTGTAGTGTGTGTGTAGTGTGAGTGTAGTGTGTGTGTAGTGTGTAGTGTGTGTGTGTAGTGTGTAGTGTGTGTGTAGTGTTGTGATGTAGTCAGTGTGCTGTGAGGTCTACCTAAGCAGCCACACCTGCCGTTCGGATTAAGGCTCAGGTCTTTTGTCTTGAACTAGCGTCAGGTTTCGGCGTCAGGTCAAAGCACATGGTGCACTCCTCATTGGGGGGATGCTTGGAGGACTATATAAGGCCGAGGAAACAACTAGAAAGGAGATTCTGGCGGAGCTCTGGCCTGTGTGTGGAGCTCTGGGCTGGAGAGATTCGGGCAGAGCTCTGGCCTGTGTGCAGAGCTCTGGGCACGAGATTCTAGCAGAGCGGCTGCCGGTGTGCAGAGCTCTGGGAGAGAGCTGCTGTAGAGTCTCTGGAGGAGACTGTTGGAGACACTGGGCAGAGTTCTGTTGGAGCAGGTCTTGGGACCTGTGGCTAGCAGTGTGACTGAGTTGCTGTGGTGAACTGTCCTCTGAACTATATTGTAAGTTATATTCTGTTCCGTCAGTTGATTGTATTCCCTGTCTCGCTGCTTATATGTACAATCCCCATTTATCTAAACCCAATAGTGTTCTCCTGTTCCCAAATATATTATTGTACAAGGACTTAAATAAACTGTGTTTGAGTGGAATAGTAATATTCACTGTCCCCGTTATATTCTTATTATTCTTTATGCTTATACTTTATTTTATTATATTTTATTTTAGGTAGAGAGAGGGTGAGTAGTGTGGTGGTAATGAGAGGTGATGGTGTAGTCACCAGTGACCTCACATTACCTCCGCTCCTGTCACCTCACCTCTCCTACCTACTCACTCCCTCCCTTTACTCCCCTATTCCCCGATTATCCCTTATTTCCATACCCCCCTACTTGACATGGTGTCTAAGCGGTGGTGGTTCTTATTATTTTTATAGTATGAACCAGTCCCATGTGCCTTTTGACTGCTCGCTTATATTTGTGTTATGCTACCATTTGCTACCAATTTTTTTTTGTGTGTGTAAAGTTAAAGTAAATATCTGGGAGATATTATAATCCAAGTGACCTAAGCTGACCTTTTTTTGACCGCGGGTCTGAGTAATTGTGTGGTTGTATTATTATATTTGGTGGAGTTGTGTGTGGGTTTGGGATAAATGGTGGAGGTTGTGAGTGTTTGGGTGAGACTTTTGGGGGAAGCAATTACTGGCCGAAACTGAATATTTACAGAGAAACGAGAAGTCACCCAGTCACCCAGCCCGCCTTGGAAGAATCATCCACAACTGTCACCCATTGAAGAGCTGGCTCTCATGGTCACCCAGCTGATGTGTCCAGTCACCCAGCTGATGTGCCCAGTCATCCAGCTGATGTGCTCCAGTTGCTGTATTGCTGCCCTGGTCTGTAATCCATTGTAGTGGGTGTCACCCACCCTGTGACAATCACCCACTGACCGCAAGTTACCCGCAGTTGCCAGGGATGAGTGACCGCACCTCTGTTAATGACCAGAAGTGACCTCACCTCACCTTGAGCATCTGACCCTAGTCTGCTACTGCTGATGTCGGCTGCTTATGATGCTGCGGTTTACTGAGACGAGGCTGTCTGATGCTGTCTGCTATGCTGAGACTGGCTGTGTGCTGCTGCCTGCCGTGCTGTGACGCTGAGATGCTGTGGTCGTGCTGTGATGCTATGGCCATGCTGCGATGCTGGGGCCGTGCTGCAATGCTATAGCCGTGCTGCGATGCTGTAGCCGTGCTGCGATGCTGTGGCGGTGCTGTGATGCTGCGATGCTGCCTAGCTCGGGAGGAGATGATGGCGATGATGCTGCAGTGGAGTATGAGGGATTCTGTCTGGTGTGCCAGGACAGGAGAATCTACTATGAAGGAGCCGCCATCTTCGGAGATGTGGAAGGACGCGAGCCGTGGGGATGGACTCCAGCTGCTGGGACGAGCGTGCTGCCATGGGTGGTATGGAGGTGTATGCTGTCATGCTGGCCACCCTGTAAGACCAGTATGGGGGATGTCCTGCCAGCCATGAGAGACAATTAAGAGTGTGAGATGTTCCCAGCCTACTTTGACTTGCCAGAAGTGTTAGTGTTACCTGTGTGGAATAAGGTGACCTTGGAAACGGTCAAGTGATCATGTCTACCTTGTTTTATGAGGCCAGTGAATCCTAGTAGTGGCATAGGATAATGGTGGGTCTTAGCTGCGATGCTTGCCCTATCTCGATTTTCAGATGTTGAAGTGTGTATGTGAAGTGTGTTGAACATGCGACCTTGGTGGTCGTGATGTGGTCCAGTTGCAGTTACTTGAAAGAATGCAACCCGTTGGAGCAGTTTTCCACGCCAAAGAAGCCTAGAGAGGTTTGGCCCAATGGTTAACGTGAGGGTGACTAGCAACGGCTAGTGCATTTCTAGTAGAAGTAGGGAAGGCACTGGAGCCAGATATTTAGTTTTAAGGAGAAATGACGGGTAAGGAGGCTTTGCACCAGAGAGCAACTGTTATGCTGGTCACCTGCAAGGTGTACTGATTATGCTGCCTTGTGGTAGTTGAGAAGGCTGACGGAAATATATGTAATTGTATTATGTTATGTGTAATTTTGTCTTTGTATTGTAATATAATTAAGGGTTTAGGATTAAAATAGTCTAATAACTTAGGACAAATTGTCCTAGTTCTCAGATATTTTAAAGTGGGGGACAAAGGGGGATGTGATGTAGTCAGTGTGCTGTGAGGTCTACCTAAGCAGCCACACCTGCCGTTCGGATTAAGGCTCAGGTCTTTGTCTTGAACTAGCGTCAGGTTTCGGCGTCAGGTCAAAGCACATGGTGCACTCCTCATTGGGGGGATGCTTGGAGGACTATATAAGGCCGAGGAAACAACTAGAAAGGAGATTCTGGCGGAGCTCTGGCCTGTGTGTGGAGCTCTGGGCTGGAGAGATTCGGGCAGAGCTCTGGCCTGTGTGCAGAGCTCTGGGCACGAGATTCTAGCAGAGCGGCTGCCGGTGTGCAGAGCTCTGGGAGAGAGCTGCTGTAGAGTCTCTGGAGGAGACTGTTGGAGACACTGGGCAGAGTTCTGTTGGAGCAGGTCTTGGGACCTGTGGCTAGCAGTGTGACTGAGTTGCTGTGGTGAACTGTCCTCTGAACTATATTGTAAGTTATATTCTGTTCCGTCAGTTGATTGTATTCCCTGTCTCGCTGCTTATATGTACAATCCCCATTTATCTAAACCCAATAGTGTTCTCCTGTTCCCAAATATATTATTGTACAAGGACTTAAATAAACTGTGTTTGAGTGGAATAGTAATATTCACTGTCCCCGTTATATTCTTATTATTCTTTATGCTTATACTTTATTTTATTATATTTTATTTTAGGTAGAGAGAGGGTGAGTAGTGTGGTGGTAATGAGAGGTGATGGTGTAGTCACCAGTGACCTCACATTACCTCCGCTCCTGTCACCTCACCTCTCCTACCTACTCACTCCCTCCCTTTACTCCCCTATTCCCCGATTATCCCTTATTTCCATACCCCCCTACTTGACAGTGTGAGTGTAGTGTGTGTGTAGTGTGTAGTGTGTGTGTAGTGTGTAGTGTGTAGTGTGTGTGTAGTGTGTAGTGTGTGTGTACTGTGAGTGTAGTGTGTGTGTAGTGTGTAGTGTGTGTGTAGTGTGTAGTGTGTGTGTAGTGTGAGTGTAGTGTGTGTGTAGTGTGTAGTGTGTGTGTTGTGTGTGTGTAGTGTGTAGTGTGTGTGTTGTGTGAGTGCGCGTGTGTGTGTTTTGAGTCCCTCTTTAAGAACTGAAGGGGTCGAGGTTACATTTACTATTCAGTAATAGTCCGATTTAATTTTATTTTTATTTTTAAGAATTTAATTAAAAGCTTATTATTAGAAGTTCCATGGAGAGTTTCCTTAAAAAAACTAGAGAAATTAAAAACCCTCGTCGTTTGAAGCCAGCTTCACTTATATTGAGAATTTCTTCCTCTTTAAGGAAACTACTAAATGCCTCAAATGATGTAGTTGAAGTTTTAGCAGTAAAGATCGAGAATCAAAACCTGGTCATCGTGGTTGTATACAAGCCTCCGGATTCAACGTCCCAACAATTCCAGGAACAGCTTCTGAAAATTGATCACTGTCTAGAAAACCTTCCAGCTCCTGCCCCCAACATCTTGCTCCTGGGGGAGTTCAACCTAAAGCACCTAAAATGAAGGAATATTGCAAATAATGTTTTAGCAGAGATAACACCAGGATGCAGCTCAGATGAAAACTCGCACACACACGAGCTTTTAAATCTCTGCCCCAAATTCACCTTAAATCAGGAAATAATAGAGCCTACAAGATTGGAGAATACGCTGGACCTCATCTTTACTAACAATGATGATTTGATACGAAATGTCATCATATCAAAAACAATATACTCAGATCACAACAAAATAGAGGTCCAGACATGTATGCGGGGGGCACCAGACAGACAAAATGTGATCAGCCGCGAGGGAGCTTTCTCCAAATTCAACTTCAATAACAAAAACATAAGGTGGGACCAAGTAAACCAAGTCCTAAATTATATAAACTGGGAAGATAGCCTAAGCATCACGGATCCTAACCTATGTCTAGAACAAATTAACTTTGTGACACTTGAGGTTTGCTCAAGGCAAATTCCCTTAAGGAAATTGAGAAGATGTAAACTAGAAAGAGAAAGACGCTTCTTATACAAGAGACTAATATATCTGAAATACGTAGGAAGACACTGATCAGATAAATAGCAAACATTGAACTAAAACTAAAGGAATGTTACAGGAATCAAGAAACATGGGATGAACTAAAAGCCATAAATGGAATTGAAAGAAACCCAAAGTATTTCTTTTCTTATGCCAAATCAAAGTCGAGAACAACATCCAGTATTGGGCCCCTACTTAAACGGGATGGGTCCTACAACAGATGACAGCAGGGAAATGAGTGAGCTACTAAGTCCCAGTATGACTCAGTTTTTAGCGAGCCGCTAATCAGACTGAGAGTCGAAGACCTAAATGGATTTTTTATGAGAGTGCCACAGAACTTGGCAGACGCATGCCTATCTGACATTACCCTGACGCCAAATGTCTTTTAAAAGGCAATACATGACATGCTCATGCACTCTGCTCCAGGCACAGACTCATGGAACTCCGTGTTCATCAAGAACTGCAAGAAGCCCCTATCACGTGCTTTTAACATCCTATGGAGAGGGAGCATGGACACTGGGGTCGTCCCGCAGTTACTAAAGGGCGCTAAAGTCCCATATCATAAAAATCTTTGAAAGGGTTCTAAGAAGCAAGATTGCCACTCATCTAGATACCTATCAATTACACAACCCAGGGCAGCATGGGTTTAGAGCAGGTCGCTCCTGTCTGTCCCAACTACTGGACCACTACGACAAGATCCTGGAGGCTCTAGAAGACAAACAGAATGCAAATGTTATATACACAGACTTTACAAAAGCCTTTGACAAGTGTGACCATCGTGTAATAGCACACAAAATGCGTGATAAAAGAATAACAGGAAAAGTTGGTAGATGGATCTATAATTTCCTAACAAATAGAACACAAAGAGTAGTAGTCAACAGAGTAAAGTCTGAGGCAGCTACTTTGAAAAGCTCTGTTTCTCAAGGCACAGTACTCACTCCCATCCTGTTCCTCATCCTCATATCGGTCATAGACAGGGAAATAAGCCACAGTGCCGTGTCTTCCTTTGCAGATGACACCCGAATCTGCATGACAGTGTCCACCGTTGAAGACACTGCAATACTCAAAGCAGACATCAATCAAATCTTTAAATGGGCTGCAGAAAACAATATGAGGTTCAATGATGAGAAATTTCAATTACTCCGATATGGAAAACGTGAGGAAATAAAAAATCTCATCGCAGTACAAAACAAATTCCAACCACACAATAGAGCGAAAAACTAATGTCAAAGACCAGGGAATGATCATGACATAGGATCTAACCTTCAAGGACCATAACACTGTAGCAATCGCATCTGCTAGAAAAATGACAGGATGGATAATGAGAACCTTCAAAACCAGGGATGCCAAGCCAATGATGACACTTTTCAGGTCGCTTGTTCTATCTAAACTGGAATATTGCTGGAATATCTTCCCAGCTTATTTCATTTAGGACACGGTTGATTTCATCCCATTGTATGTTCTTGTTATTAAAATTGAATTTTGTGAAGAGACCTTCATGACTGATCACATTTTGTTAACAGGGAGTGGCTAGTGCCTCCTCCCCCACGCCACAGGGGAGAGGG
>WNWK01035137.1:0-19980 GCA_009830355.1 Cherax destructor | reverse complement strand
ATATTAGTGATACAATAACATACTATAATTATAAACTTGCAGTAGTAACTGTGAACACTTTTCACTTAATCTCTGGAGGCCCTCCAGCTGGCGGAGGCCCCTGGGCTGCAACCCCTAAAGCCTATGCCTTAATCCGGCCTTGCATGTGAGCAAGGAACAGAATTCCAGATGGTGATCGCCGGGATTTATTCGTTAGTAAACAATTCAGTGTCTTTTGAAGAGAGTCTCAATCAGACGATGCTGTCCCACTTTTGTTAGGTTTTGCACCACTTTCTAAAACAAAAATAGAATGATAACAATAGTACAAAGTAGTTTATCGTAAGATAAACTACTTTGTTGTAGTTATCCTACAGTAAAGACAATTTCTGGTAGCCAGGGCATCACAAACCAGAATATGGTAATAAGTAAAGAAGTTCAGTGCATAGTATATAAATGCATAAAGAATATCAACTAAAAGTGATATAAATCAAAAGAACGAATCACAGAGACAACGGTAAACATCACCGGTCTCACAGAGAAAACTTGCTTACGGAAAACCGATGCAGTATATTATCCAGAATAAAAGAAATACTAAAGAAATAAAAAAAATAGGGGAAAAGAAATGTTAACTGTTACTAAGAAATCAATGGGGTTTCGAGGAAATGAGATAAATATATGAGAGGGAAATGACTACTAGGTGCAATTACGACTCACTGACCCGAGGTAATTATCTAAAACCCAGCAGCGAGCTACAAGACACCGAAAATGTAATGTAAAGACACAAACAGAGCAATAATTAAAACCACATTGGAAACAGCAAGCAAGGCCTCACAAAACAGAAAAAATACCCGAGAGAATTATTTGCCTCATAGCGGAATGCAGTTCCGGAGAGCTAAGATGAAGGCAAATAATTGCCGACAGCTTAAGAGGAAATTAACATTTGTTTTCATTTCGGCCATCTTAGCTGAAGACGTTTCGGTCCTGGAACTTTGATCATTCCAAAATCAAGAGGAGGATGAGAGAAAACAGGATGTATGTAAATAGTGGCCAGAGAATAGTAAAGGTAGTTGGGTGAGGTGCTGGAAGAGCAGTAAGGTTTCTTATGAATGTGTCACGTGAGTCTCCTCCTGCTGACGAAGGCATGAACAACATAGGTGGAGCCTCCTGGTGGAGTTACCTTAGATTCAAATGATTCAGCTTTTTGGACAATTTCTCAGCCTGTTTCTTCACTCTCAGATTCGCTTGCAACAAGATCCTGATCTCATGAAGCACCTGTTTGTTTTCTTTGTCTTCTAATGAAATCTTTTCCAACTTGAAACGTGGACAAAAATAAAACTGTAGATGTTATGTCAGACATCCCCCCCCAAAAAAAAAAAAAAATCTTCGTTTCACTACCTCATGCAAGACTTTGTTCAAAGTTTCAAAGTAAGACAGATCAGAATCTAGAATTGTTGCATGGATTTCAGTAGACCAATGGTTTTTGGAGCAATTGTTGAGAGAGTGACTATTTTCTCTCCTTCCACTTGTTTCATTGTTTTTTTTTTTAAATGGACTAAGAACTGTCACAACCTCCTCCCAAGACCATCCATCCACCAACCATTCACCCTCTCACCTATTCTAAGACCATCCAACCTATCACCCATCACCCACCCCAAGACAACCCATCCACCAACCATCCTCCCTCACACCCATCACCCACCCCAAGACCACCTACCCTCTCACCCATCACCCACCCCAAGACCACCTACCCTCTCACCCATCACCCACCCCAAGACCACCTACCCTCTCACCCATCACCCACCCCAAGACCACCTACCCTCTCACCCATCACCCACCCCAAGACCACCTACCCTCTCACCCATCACCCACCCCAAGACTACCTACCCTCTCACCCATCAACCATCCCAAGACTACCTACCCTCACACCCATCAACCATCCCAAGACTACCTACCCTCACACCCATCAACCATCCCAAGACTACCTACCCTCTCACCCATCAACCATCCCAAGACCACCCTCCCACCAACCATCTTCCGTCACTGCTCCATTTTCTCAGACCATGATACCATCCCCTGCTCCATTTCTTTGGATCAAAACACCACCCAAGATTACCCACCACCCTCATCCTCTCAAATTCATCGGATCAAGATCCCATTTCCCCTGCTGTATTTTTTTGGATCAACCTCCAACATCCCTCATCCACCCCAAAGACAATCCACCAGTCTCACGCTCTCCAATTCCTCGGATCACGCCTACCTAATTTTCTTACCCCCATCCCTACTCTAATTCCTTGGATCAAGACCCACCACAAGCTACAACCACCACCTACCCCAGCCTCACCACTAACACCCTCCCTTAAATGTCTCCCTCCACCAAGACTACCAATTATGATGCAATCATCACACACTCACTCTCCCCCCACTCTCCCCCCACTCTCCCCCACTCTCCCCCTTACTCTTTTCCCCCCTCTCCTCTCTCCCCACTCTCCCTCCCTCCCTGCTCTCCCTCTCTCTCCTTTTTCTCTCCCCCACTTCTCCCTCTTTCCTTCCCATCTTTCTCAATCTTCCCATATTTCTCTCTCTCCCCCTCTATCTCTCTCTCCCCCTCTATCTCCCTCTCCCCTTCTCTCTCCCCCTTCGCATCTCCCTTCCCCTTATTCCTCTCTCTCCCCTTCCCTTTCTCTTCCCTTTAGCCACACACACACACACACACACAGGATCCGACCTGAGTCTCGACCCCTGCAACCACAATTAGGTGAGTACACACACACACACACACCTACACATACACACACACAAACATATACACACACAAACACGCATCACAAACAACCACACAAAAATACATAAGTTTTACATTCTGTTCTAACCAAAAAAGTGGGTTGCCAGAGAGCAGGACGGAAAACCAGGAGTCTGAAGGATGAGTCTGGGAATTACGACTGGGTAGAAGAGCTCATGAAAAAGGAACAAGAGTGGGAAAGGAAGCTAGAAGAGCTTAGCAAGAATATGGAGGAGAGGATAGTGGCAGAGTGCAGGAAATGGGAGCTACAAGTCACAGCAGCAGAAGCTAAGATACAAAGCTTGCAGGAGGAACTGAATAGCTGAAACAGTGTAGAGAACCAAAGAGCAGTACGGGCAGGACATCAGAAACTGCTACATCAGTTACAAACGAGGGGGTTGTAGGAAACAAAGGAGTTAAACTGCATTCAGAGGCTCTATCAGATCAGCGTGGAGCCCGGGAAAAGACGAGGAGCACACCAGGAACAAACGAGGAGACTGAAGGAAGCGAAAGAGCTAAGCTGTGCACAGAGGCACCAACAGACCACAGCGGTGCCCAGAAAAAGCTGAATAGGGAAAATGACAAACCACTGGGTACACAGACAACAGATAGGGAAGCCATTGAAAAAGGAAAGCTTGATGGAGGCAATTAAATCGGATCAAGTGATGCAAAGGTAAATGCAGTGGGAGAATGAAAGGGAGAGGTCAGTCTTTGTTTATGGGTTCCAGGAAGTCGAAGGGAAAACTTACAAAGCAAGACAACAGGGGAAGAAAAAATTGATTCAATGTATTATGAAAGCAATAGGAGAGGACAACATGACCCAGCTGACAAATTTTCGGAGGGATTGCAAGGGAAAAAAACTGACCAGACAAAGTGATTTTCAAGCCAGACTCGGCATGAAACAGGATCCTGCAGGAGAAAGCACATCTAAGGGACATATCTACGTACTGGAGGGCGTATCTCGACAAACACTGAACTCGAGAAGAAAGGCAGAAACTGAAAGAGAGGAAACAAAGACACAAGGAGGAAAGAAAGGCAAGGATGGAGATGAGCAGGATAATCCAGACTCAGATGGAAGAGCAATTACAACCTCCCTCAGAAAAACCTACAGAAGGTTCACAACCCTGACAACCCTCCAATTCAACCTAACAATCTAACCCAAAACTCACATGTTATAACCACAGCCACCACCACAAGCTCTACCCTCACAGCAATAATCCCATAGTTCCTCGCCAGGTCTCCCATTTCCCCAACCCCAATGTACCCCCAGACCACAGTATTAGAAAAGAAGTTGAAGGTTTGGTACACAAACACGAACGGAATAACAAATAAATGTGAAGAGTGGCATGAAAGAATCAAGATGTGCCCAGACATCATAGCACTCACAGAAACAAAACTCACGGGGATCATAACAGATGCAATCTTTCCACCCAGATATCAGATCCTGACGAAAGAGAGAGAGCAGAGGGGGTGGGGGAGGAATTACACTGCTCATCAAAAACTGGTGGTGATTTGAGTAAATGGAAGAAATGGACAGAATGGGCGAAAGAGACTACATAGTAAGAACAATTCAGTCTGGGAATCTAATTTGGTAATTAAAGTGATGTGCAACCCACCACAGAACTGCAGGAGGCCAAGAAAAGAATATGAAGAGAGCAACAGAACAATGGTGGACACACTAGCTGAGGCAAGAAGGGCTCACATGGGTAGGCCAAAGTTACTAGTTATGGGTGATTTCAATCACAAGGAGATTGACTGGGATAACTTGGAGCCACATGGGGGACCCGAAACATGGAGAGTCAAGATGATGGATGTGGTATTGGAAACCCTCATACATCAACATGTTAAGGACACTACCAGAGAGAGAGGAGAGGATGAACCAGCAAGACTGGTCCTCATATTCACTTTAAGTAGTTCAGACATCGAAGACATCACGTACGAAAGGCCCCTCGGAGCTAGTGATCATGTGGTTCTGAGTTTTAAATACATAGTAGAGTTACAAGTGAAGAGGGTAACAGAAGTAGGGTGGGGGAAAGCCAAACTACAAAAGAGGGGACTACACAGACTTGAGGAACTTCCTGCAAGAGGTTCATTGGAAAAGAGAATTGGTAGGAAAGTCAGTAAACAAAATGATGGACTACATGACAACAAAATGCAAGGAGGCAGAGGAGAGGTTCGTTCCCAGGGGCAACAGAAATAATAGGAAGACCAGAACGAGCCCTTGGTTCACCCAAAGGTGTAGAGAGGCAAAAACTAAGTGCACTAGATAATGAAAAAAGTACAGAAGACAAAGGACACAGGAAAACAAAGATAGTCGAAAAGCCAGAAACGAGTATGCACAGATAAGGAGGGAGACCCAGCGGCAATACGAAAATGACAGCGTCGAAAACCAAGTCTGACCCGAAGCTGTTGTACAGCCACATCAGGAGGAAAACAACAGTCAAGGACCAGGTAATATGGCTGAGGAAGGAAAGTGGGGAGTTCACAAGAAACGACCAAGTAGTATGTGAGGAACTCAACATGAGATTTAATGAAGTATTTACAATGGAGACAAGAAGGCCTCCAGAAAGTCGGAATAAGGAGGAACACCAACGAAGAATACACCAACAAGTACAGGATGAAATACACACAACCAAGGAGGAGGTGAAAAAGTTGCTAAGTGAACTAGGTACCTCAAAGGCGGTGGGACCGGCCTACATCTCTCCATGGGTCCTTAGAGAGGGAGCAGAGACGCTCTGTGCCACTAAATGAATCTTCACCACATTCACTGAAACTGAGCAACTACCTGAGGTGTATAAATAGACACGAGGCATTAAACTAAAGACCAGTGTCACTGATATGTATAGTATGCAAAGTCATAGAGAAGATTATCAGGAAGAGAGTATCAGAGCACCTAGACAGGAACAAGCTTATAAACGACAACCAGCACGGTTTCAGGGAAAGTAAACCCTGTGTCACAAACCTACTGGAGTTTTATGACATAGTTACAGAAGTAAGATTGCATTTTCTTGGACTGCAAGAAGGCCTTTGTTACGGGCCTAGCCGGTAAATCACTTAGAGGTAGTGCTTCTCGTAACAAAATTGAGAAAAGAACAGATCTAACTCGTAACAGGGCTCACATATGGAGGAAAAAGGAATCTTTCTAGTTTCAGTTAGTTTTATTAACAGTTTTAATAATTAATACTCATTTCGCACACTGAGTAAAACATATCATTAACCTTATTATCACTATAATAAGTTAAACATTCACAAACTGCTCCAGGCCGAGCGTTATTAGACTCTTTCACAACGAGTCAAAAGGTATATGTAAATATATGTACAGACACGTGCATTTTCCAAGCCTTAACACCACACTGAAGCAAATAACTGTTCCTTCTTGAGGATCCTTCTCTAGATAAGATTCTACAAACGGCATATCACTTGGTTCATTCACTTATACTCATTGTCTTCAAGAGTTTTTCATCCGCCTATTCAGACCAATATGTTCATCCACCGTCTCAGATATATATTTTCACTATTCCAGGGCTTCCAATAACTCCTGGGCACTGGTGGGGGGAGAGTAGGGAGTCTTGAAGACAGATTCTCCACTAGTCCCTTCCTAGACCAGAGGAAAGTATGAACTAAACAAGACAAGGCTTTACCAGCCGACCTAAACTCGGTTTGTAGCTCAAAGTGTCTGCTGGTACTTAACCAGCCGCACCAGCAGTTTAAATATTACAACATCCTACCTATGTACAAAGCTAAACAATTTGGGGCCAGATAATATTATAAAGTCGAGTAAATCCATTTTAGCTATTAATGGAAAACTCCTTAATATAATATTAAGTGAAAAAGCCAAAACAAACATTAATACACATCATTTCGTTCTAGAAATGAGCAAAGGGCGTAACACTCCTTCCCAACGACCAAAGGTCGCACTAAACAGAATATTAATAGCCCTAAATCTCCTACTACCTATAATAGAATATCTGGAATATGAACATAACAGTTGGTATATATTTCTCAGCCTTCAAAAATATCTCATATACTCTTGGTCTCCATATAGTCAGAGTGTTGTCCAGGAAGGAGACAGTGTAGACCATAGACATTCGCCTCAACTGAACTGGATTTTCTCACTGTCTTGAGTGGCATGAAGGCAGTGCTGTAGGCCGGGACCTCCATAAAGGTCACCCCAACTGGTCTTTAAACTTCATCCTTCATTACTAAACTGTAATTGGTATTACTCTCCCACATAACTGTAGGCGAAAAAACAGGAACTATTAGGCATAAATTAGAGCATTGACAGCGTAAAATCATACTAGTCTTAAGGACGGGACAATGCGTCCGCAATCACATTATATTTGCCCTTTATATGAAGAATTTTAATGGAAAAAGGCTGTAATCTAAGGGCCCATCTTTGTATTCTGGCATTCTTAGATTTCATGGTATTAATGAATGTTAAAGGGTTATGATCGGAGTATACCGTGATCTGGTGGGGAGATGTTCCCAAGTAAACTTCAAAATGCTCTAGGGAGAGAACCAAGGCTAGGGCTTCTTTTTCAACAGTGGCATAATTTCTTTGGTGGGGCTTTAAGGTAGAGGAGTAATAGCAAATCGGATGAAGAAGATCAGAAGATTGGGACGTCTGCAGCAACACTGATCCAACAGCATAACTGCTGGCGTCTATATGTAACAAGAAAGGACAGTTAAAATCAGGGCTTTTCAACACTGGAGAAGAATTCAACAATCGCTTTAACCTGATGAAAGCCAAATTACATTCCTTAGACCAAATAAACTTAATTTTAGAGCTAGTCAGCTCAAAAAGGGGGGCCGCCACGTGTGAGAAATTTGGGCAGAATCTTCTATAGTACCCAGCCATTCCCAAAAATCTCTGTACCCCTTTTCTATCTTGTGGTATAGGAAAATCTGAAATGGCTCTCACTTTTGCATTGATGGGTGCCACCGTTCCCTGACCTATATTAAACCCCAAATACCTTATCCTAGCTTGCCCGAATTTGCATTTGGCCAAATTTCAATTAGCCCATGGGTCAGTAAAAAGTCGATTTCATCCCTTAATGCTTGGTGTTTTATTGGGCTTAAGCGATAAGGAGATTGCTTGATGGGCGTGGCTCCTTGGACATCCACGTCGTGTGTTCCCAACGTACAGCGCTTAGGTATATCACCAAACAAGGATGGGTATTTCAATATCATACTCTTCATTTCTTTGGCCCGGTCGCTGGTCAGATCCTGCAAAAAATCGTCCAGGGATCGTAGAACTTGAGTATTTCTAAGACGGATTTCGATTCCTTTGGAGCAGTCCTCCAAATCCTCTACTTCTTCCCGGGATTCTAAGAGAATGGCAGCGGTCGGGGCTAACCCGACATAATATCTCTTCAACTGATTAACATGGTATGCATGGTCCGATTTTCTTTTCCTGGCGTACGAACCAGGTAATTCACTTCACTTAGTTTTTTAATGACTTCCAAAGGTCCCTCATATCTTGGTTTCAATGCATGTCCGGGCATGAATTTCTGAGCCAATACTTTATCTCCTATGTTGAAAGAGCGAGGGGCCGCATGTTTATCGTGCCGTAGCTTCATTTTAGCCTGGGCTTCCTTCAAGTTCTTTACGGCTAAATTCCTAGTGAAAGTTAGGTGTTCCTGCATCAAAGCTGGACATACCTGAACCGACGGCGTACGCCTTCCGGTCCATACATCTCTCAATACTGCGAGAGGTCCACGTACATTATAACTATATATCAATTCAAAAGGGCTATACCCCAAACTTTCCTGCTCACTCTCCCTTACTGCCAGGAGAAGGAAAGGAATGCCCTCATCCCAGTCTTTACTAAACTGTTCACAGTAAGAACGCATCATTACTTTTAACGTTTGATGGAACCGTTCTAAAGCTCCTTGAGACTCGGGTCTATAACTCGTAGCGAGGATAGATTTTATCCCCAGGCGTGACATAGCCTCCTTGAAGGTTTTGGAGGTGAAGTTAGAGCCCTGATCAGATTGGATTTCTCGGGGCAACCCTACCTGTGAGAAAAACCTTATCAAAGCACGGACTATTGCGCGAGCATTTATTCTCCTCATGGGGATGGCCTCGGGATATCGAGTGGCAGAATCCATTATAGTGAATAGATATTGATTTCCCGCCTTGGTCCTGGGGCGGACCTACACAATCTATAATCAGGCGGGAAAACGGCTCACCATCTGAGATGATAGGGTGGAGAGGTGCCGGAAGCGGGGTATGAGTAGGTTTGCCGACGGTCTGACAGACCCGGCAACTACGAAGGTGTTCCACCACAGTTTCCCGCATTCTAGGCCAAAAAAAGTATTTTGACAACTTTACAATTGTCTTCCTTACTCCTAGGTGTCCTCCCATCGGACTGTTATGGGCGACCTCCAGTGCAAGATCGCGATAAACCCTAGGAAGGATTAATACATGTTTGGTCTTGGCAAAAGATGCATCTGGAGAATCTTTTCTGGTGGATTTCTTCATAAGTATACCGCACTTGAATAAACACAGTCCTCTAGTTTCTCGGCCTCATCTTCCATTATCGCTAACTTCCTTATACTCTCCAACGAGGATCTTCCAACTGAGCTTGAATTAGATCTTTCGGCCCAAACTTTTTAGCACACAAGGAATCTAAACTTGAATCTTGTCCGACAGACACTGTAGCCGCGGGCTTGGGCCAGTGGGTGGTACTGAACAACAGGTCCAAACCCAGATCAGCATTGCCCACTTCTTCCTCCGGTGATTCAGGAGGCACTCGGGGAGCCATGGATCTAGTGACAGCGCCCAGTGGAAATAATGATAGGTCCTTCTTATAAGCCTCAATCACATAATCCTCCCCAGAGGTATTCTCTATCACCAAAGGTTCTTTCTTGATCCCTTCACAGCTTAAGTCATTACCTATCAGTAGGTCAGCAGACTTAATTGGGAATCCTTCGTCTGATATGCCGACCGCCGCATATCCCTTATAGCCACTTATGTCTAGGTATATCCTATGGAGGGGAACTCTGGAGACAGCTCCTCCATAAGCCCCCAGAAGTCCGTCTATCTTCGTATAAGTATGGTCAGATAGAGGAGGATTCCCTTCTTTAATAATGTCAAGTAACTCCCCGTATCCCTATAAGTCTTAATATATACCACTTGACACTCGTCAATACCAGCTTTTCCTTCTGAAAAATATGGGCTCATCGCCTTTTCAATTTCTTGTTCTGATATGGCCATCGTCTCTGGTCATCTCAGTGAAGCAAACTTCGTTCCTGCCGGTCCTACATCTGTCTGTAGGCCTTCCTGTGTCTGGGATATTGAAGACACCATCTGTATAGGGGCACCTTCCCGATTTTTATACCTCATGTCCCTTTCCAGCTGATAACATTGGTTTCGTCCATGACCTTCTCTTTGGCAATAGGTGCAGGATAAATTCTTCCTGGCTTTATACATCTCCCGTTTTTGTCGTGGTGCAAACCTGACATCATTAATAGGCTTATATAGGGGACGAGAGGTTACTGCTGTTGAAGGAAACCTTTGGCGAGGTTCTATTCTCGACTTAACTGGTTGAACCTTCTGGCTCGATTTTACTGCTTCCACTCTGGATGTTCTATCGCGGATCAGCTGGTTGGAGATCTCGTAGCGATCGGCCAGAGCAGCGGTTTCTAACACATCAGGAGTCTGACGGTCGATCAGGAACTTCCGCAAATCTCCTGATATAGAATTATAGAAGTCCTCTTGTAATATTAATTGGGACAGACTGCTTATGGTGTTGCTTTGTGAGGCTCTTTGCCACCTCTCAAATGCTATCTGCTTCTGCCTGGCAAAGTCCACCCAAGTTTGTCCTGGTAACCTCTGCAAATTACGGAAGGCTTGCTGGTAGCTCAAAGGAAGTAGGTCATATGTTTCCAGGATGACCTTTTTCACAAGGCAAAGACGCTGTACATTCCCGAGCTTTTCCAGTCAGCGTCGTATGCAACAAGATAGCCCAGAACTTCTGGGGCCACTGCATAGCCCGAGCCTGATTTTTAAAGGTATCGAAATAGGTGTCCAGATCAGACTCAAAAAACTTGGGCACCAAAGATGCTGCTTTATGGATGTCGAAAGCACTTTCGGAGGCCTTGGGCCTCACAACTTCTTCTCTTTGCCGCTGACGCTCGTAGCGTATGTTGTCCCTTTCAAATTCTTCCGCATTCAGCTTCCTTTGGGCTTCTATTTGGGCCGTTTGCAAAAGAATAAGGCGCTCCATCCTTTCGAACTGGATATGGGATATGGGACCAGAAGGCAGTGGAGGAGTTAGGGGATAGACGTTTCCCCGTCTTTCCTTGGGTCGAGCACCCAAGCCGGGTACCTCTAGTGGATCAGGATCGGAAACTGGTTGCCCCAATTTCAGGCACCTCTCCCAGGAATGTAAGTTCACCAGATGTTCCCTTAACTTCAGGCTCAGCCACATCCCCAGAAGGTAGGGAAGTTGGAAGGCCACCAGGATCAGGTCCTGCTGCTTCAAGTGGTTGTTCTAAGTCTTCACACTGAGATATTAGACTTGCCTCAACAGTATCCTGAAGGTTATCCACTTCTCCCCGTTCGGGAAACAACATGTTCCTTAAAATAGATCGAGTGGTCTCGGCGGTGTAATATCTATTATACTTCACTCCTAGGCGTACAGCAATTTGCCAGCAGTTCTGAAGTTTTAAAGACTCCAAATCATCCAAAGTTAACTCACATAATAACTTTTGTATTTGGGCCTCCATTGTCGACTATATGTGTCGAGACAGCAGCTTCCTTTCGTGGGACTAGCACTTATTCCTCAAGGCCTATGTCTCCTCCAGCATCTTGGATTAAAGAGTAAGCTCCCGGACAGGCCCCCACTTTGTTACGGGCCTAGCCGGTAAATCACTTAGAGGTAGTGCTTCTCGTAACAAAATTGAGAAAAGAACAGATCTAACTCGTAACAGGGCTCACATATGGAGGAAAAAGGAATCTTTCTAGTTTCAGTTAGTTTTATTAACAGTTTTAATAATTAATACTCATTTCGCACACTGAGTAAAACATATCATTAACCTTATTATCACTATAATAAGTTAAACATTCACAAACTGCTCCAGGCCGAGCGTTATTAGACTCTTTCACAACGAGTCAAAAGGTATATGTAAATATATGTACAGACACGTGCATTTTCCAAGCCTTAACACCACACTGAAGCAAATAACTGTTCCTTCTTGAGGATCCTTCTCTAGATAAGATTCTACAAACGGCATATCACTTAGGTTCATTCACTTATACTCATTGTCTTCAAGAGTTTTTCATCCGCCTATTCAGACCAATATGTTCATCCACCGTCTCAGATATATATTTTCACTATTCCAGGGCTTCCAATAACTCCTGGGCACTGGTGGGGGGAGAGTAGGGAGTCTTGAAGACAGATTCTCCACTAGTCCCTTCCTAGACCAGAGGAAAGTATGAACTAAACAAGACAAGGCTTTACCAGCCGACCTAAACTCGGTTTGTAGCTCAAAGTGTCTGCTGGTACTTAACCAGCCGCACCAGCAGTTTAAATATTACAACATCCTACCTATGTACAAAGCTAAACAATTTGGGGCCAGATAATATTATAAAGTCGAGTAAATCCATTTTAGCTATTAATGGAAATACTCCTTAATATAATATTAAGTGAAAAAGCCAAAACAAACATTAATACACATCATTTCGTTCTAGAAATGAGCAAAGGGCGTAACAGCCTTCGACACAGTTCCTCACAAGAGATTAGTGCAAAAGTTAGAGGATCAGGCATACATAACAGGAAAAGCACTGCAATGGATCAGAGAATACCTGACATGGAGGCAACAACGAGTCATGGTACATGACGAGGTGTCAGAGTGGGCGCCTGTGAGGAGCGGGGTTCCACAGGGGTCAGTCCTAGGACCAGTGCTGTTTCTGGTATATGTGAATGACATGACGGAAGGAATAAACTCAGAAGTGTCCCTGTGATGTGAAGATAATGATGATAAATAAATCGGAAGAGGATCAGATCAGGACAGGCTGCAAGCCTGGTTCAACAACTGGCTCCTGGAATTATAACCATATCAAAAGCAAAGTCGTGAAGATCGGGGGAGGGCAAAGACAACCGCAGACAGAGTAAAGGCTAGGGGGCCAAAGTCTGCAAACCTCACTAAAGAAAAAGGATCTTGAGGTTAACATAATACCAGACACATCTCATGAAGCGCACATCAACCAGATAACTGCTGCAGCATATCATATAGGCGCCTGGCAAACTTAGCAATAGCGTTCCGACACCTCAGTAGGGAATCTTTCAAGACTCTGTACACCGTGTACGTCAGGCCCATATTGGAGTATGCAGCACCAGTTTGGAACCCAGACCTGGCCAAGCACGTCAAGAAATTAGAGAAAGTGTAAAGGTTTGCAACAAGACTAGTCCCGGATCTAAAGGGAATGTCCTACGAAGAAAGGTTAAGGGAAACTGACCTGATAACACTGGAGGACAGGAGGGATAGGGAAGACAAGATAACGACATATAAATTACTGCGAGGAATTGACAAGGTGGACAGAGGCAGGATGTTCCAGCGATGGGACCCAGCAACAAGGGGTCACAGTTGGAGGCTGAAGACTCAGATGAGTCAAAGGAATGTTAAGAAGTATTTCTTCAATCATAGAGCTGTCAGGAAGTGGAATAGTCTGGAAAGTGGCGTAGTGGAGGCAGGATCGACACATAGCTTCAAAATTAGTTTTGGTAAAGCTCATTGAGCAGGAAGTGAGAGGACCTAGAAGCGACCAGTGAAGAGGCGGGGCCAGGTGCTATGAATCGACCCCTGCAACCACAATTAGGTGAGTACACACATACACACACAGCCAGGAGCTGTGACTCGACCCCTGCAACCACAACTAGGTGAGTACACACACACACACACACGGAGATAGTTGTATAGTGGTGAACATAGTTGCCCTCCAAGCAGTTGACCCGGGTTCGATTCCCGGTCATCGCATAATTGCATTTCCACAAGAGACTGGCTGAAAAGCTAGAGGAGCAGGCAGGAATAGCAGGGAAAGCACTGCAATGGATTAGGAAATACCTGACAGGGAGGAAACAACGAATGTTGTACGTGAATAGGTGTCAGAGTGGGTGAATGTGTCAAGGGGGGTTCCATAAGGGTCAGTCCTAGATTCAGTATAGTTTCTGGTATATGTGAATGACATGACGGAAGGGATAGATTCAGAAGTGTCCCTGTTCACAGACGACTTGAAACTAATGCATAAAATTCAAGCGGACAAGGATTACGTAAGACTGCAAAGGGGATTTGGACACGCTGCAAACCTGGTTTGACAAATGGCTCTTGGAGTTTAACCCTACCAAATGCAAAGTCATGATGCTTGGGGAAGAACAAAGAGGACCACCGATAGAGTATAGGCTAGGGGGCCAAAGACTGCAAACCTTATTCAAGGAAAAGGATCTTGAGTGAGCATTATACCGAGCACATCCCCTGAAGTGCACATCAGCCAAATAACTGCTGCAGCATATGGGCGCCTGGCAAACCTAAGAATGGCATTTCGACGTTTATATAAGAAGCCATTCACGACACTGTACACCGTGTACATCAGGCCCATATTGGAGTATTCATCACCGGTATGGAACCTACACCTAATCAAACACGTTAAGAAATTATAGAAAATTCCAAAGGTTTGCAAGAAGACTATTTCCGGAGTTGAGGGGTATGTCCTCTGAGGAGAGTTAAGGAAACTCAACATAAAGACACTGGAGGAAAGGAGGTATGGCGGAGGGACATGATAACGACGTATAAAATACTGAGAAGAATTGACAAGGTGGACAGGGTCAGAATGTTTCAGAGACGGGACGCAGCAGGACATTGAAAACTCAGATGAGTCACATGGGCTATCTTGAGTTTCTCTCAGAGTTTTCTTGCATGTTATTTACTGTATTCTATGACTCTTTGTGCATGTTTCCCACAGAGCTGTATGACCTTGGTGGTTTAGCTCTTACTTTTGATAATAATAATAATAATAATAATAACAATAATAATAATAATCATAATTTACATGCTTCTGAAACACACCAGTTTTAGATTCACATGACTGAAGATCTGTAATTCAACATTTACAGAAGTGGCTTTCTCATAAATGGACTCACTCATGAGCTCACCTCAAAAACATCTCTCCAAAAAAATATCTGTCCCGTACCTCTTTGTTCGCGACTCTCTCTCTCTGTAATGCCGTGTCAAGGCCTCCACACACAGCTGCCTCCCAGTGACACACACAGCTGCCTCCCAGTGACACACACAGCTGCCTCCCAGTGACACACAACATTCACTATCTACAGAGCTCAACAGGTAATCTTTTTCCGACATAAAGGACTTTTCTTTAGAAAAAGAAAAGCGTGTTTCACTGGCGTCATATCGTCAAGAATGGAAATGCAGTTGGGTGAATGTGATTGTTCGTTAATGAGTGGATGAGTATTTATGAGTAGGGTGATGGAATAAATGTTATTGAAGAAGATAATGTGAGGGTGTCCCTAAAATATATACATAGTTACTTGGCCCCATCTGAAACAATTATTACTCCTATCTCCCTTAATCCAGTGTTTTGACACACTGTAGCCATTTTGGGTATAATGATTACAACATCAAACATTAGTTAAGTACAAATCTTACCTCCTGGGCGCTCACATCTTGACCAGAAGCAGAGTGGGGAAAGTTCCTTCCAGTTTTTGAGCACAAGAAAGAAGGGTGAGCCAGGATCTCTCCTGCTTTTATACCCATAACAACAGAACATCACCATACACACTTCCTTAGCTACTACCATAATTTTGTTTTTCCACTACAATACCTCATTTTACTTTTAAAATACTGTCTTTTTAATCTACTTATTTTAATTGTGTGTCTTTTACAAGAGAACTTATTTATATTGAAATATAGGGGGTTGACTCATCTGGCCTTTTGACTTATGAGTGATCAGTTCTCATGACGGAATTAAGGCAGTTGTGCCCCTTAACAGTTTAATATAATCAGATACTTCAAATAATGAGTCTAACTGCTACTTAGTTACATAAATACATTTTGGGTCCTATAACCCCATAACAAAAGCATCTAATACAGATCATGGATTGTAGAACGTTAAACATACAACATACAGCAGAACAATGGATAAAGAAGTTTCTTAACTTAGCACAGAACATAAAACTTAGTACTCAAAACCTAGACACCAGTACACTGAACATATAAGTTAACCTTCAGAGGAACATAAAACGGAACACAGATGGTTCATAGAATATAGAAAGTAGATCTTGGAACATAAAGCATTGAGAATAAAATATAGAACATAGAAAACAGAACAGTGAACAGAGGAAAAAAGGATTCTTGAACTCTCTACAGGTATTGAAAATGTCATGACAAGAGATTTATACAGCGTCATTTATAATTCACTCCATTAACATTGATTAATGAAAAAATATCATTCCCCATTCATTAACTGGGAAACTATGCTAATATGAATAATTTTACCTTCAGGAAAAACAAATTTATGCGTGTTAAATATGTTTTTACAACACTGGTTTGCATAGTTTATCTAAATGAAGTGTCATTTTCTAATTTGAATATAAATTTAAAATGACTATAATATTAGACTTCAATATGAATATAAAGTCTTTATTTTCTGTAATATATTTTTAAACAAAAATCTTTAATTTTTTCCAGTTAATTTTTATTTGAAATAATGTAATATATATATATATATATATATATATATATATATATATATATATATATATATATATATATATATATAGGTGTATTTGCGGCAGGGCGACGGCTGACCAATTCGGACTTCATGGTCTAGTGTGTCACACATCAGAAGGGAAGTATGCTAGACATGAGGAGGTCAATGACATCATAAAGAGAAGCCTCGCCACAGCCCGTTGCCCAGCTCAACGGGAACCCCAAGTGCAGAGGTCTGATGGAAGTCAAAAGCGTCCTGATGGAGCCACCATGCTACCCTGGAAGGATGGTAAGCAGATTGCTTGGGACTACACCTGTGCTGCCACATTGGCAGACACCTACCTGCCACACTCCTTAGCCGAAGGGAGTGGAGCTGCCAGCCACAGGGAGACCCAGAAGACCCGCAATATGAAGACCTTCCCTCTTGCTATAACTTCATCCCAATAGGTCGGAGACCCATGGAGCATGGGGCAAGTGTGCTCTAAAGTTTCTCAAGGAGCTGGGTGGAAAACTCATCATAGAAACCAAGGACCACAGGGCGACCAGCTTCCTGTTTCAGAGACTCAGTGTTGCGATCCAGAGGGGAAATGCCTGCAGTATTCTGGGCACGCGGCCCACTGCCGGGGAGTTGGACGAAGTATTTGACATGTAGCTCTGAGTTGTTATCTATGTTGTTTTACTCCCCATTGTATTTTGTATTTTGTCTTGAAATAAAGTTTGTATAAAAATAAAAGATGGGGTAGTAGGGGAAGTGGAATATTCAAATGGCTTCAGAAAGAAATCTAAATATTCTTCCTTGAAGTCTTTTTATCCACTTCTCCGAGGCAATGGGTCCCACAATTGACACTAGAGGTGGACCCCATCCTATATATATATATATATATTTATATATATATGCAAGACAACCACTATGAAAAAATAGAGGAATTCCAAGCGCTTTCGTGACTACTCACATTATCAAGGAACTATAAAAGGAAACATGACAAGAAGGCTTATATAAGGGGCGAGACTACACCTCACAGTCACATCACACTAACAAAGACAACACCTCACAGTAGCGTAACATCTCACGACTCTGTGAAGAGGAACATAAGAAAGGACCTGAAACTCTTCCCAAGAATTAAGATTAGTCCAATTTATCATTAAATTCTTCCCAAATTTTATTAATTATAAATGAATCCAATTTATATAAACTAAAAGAAATATTCATATTATTTTCAAAACTGCTTTTAATGAAACATGATTCTATTATATTCCTCTCAACCATGGACTTGCTTGATACAACCTTCTCAGCATTTTGAAAATCAATTGGATGGTTAAAATCTCTCACATGAATAAATAAAGCATTAGAATCTTGTCCAGTTCTAATGCTATATTTATGTTGTTTTAATCTTAGTTCAAGACTTTTACCAGTTTGACCGTAATAAACTTTATCGCATATTTTACAGGAATCTTATAGACACATCCGTCAGCATTTTGGGGGAATTTTTTATCAAAAGTCTTTTTACTGTATCAAGATTTTTAAATACAACTTTGATATTAAAATTCTTAAGAAAGGAAGGCATATCAACCAAGTTTTCATGGTAAGGAGAACCAACATATTTTTGGTTGAATAAAGTTGGTTGTCCCTTTTGGATTGTAAAAAGTATTCCTAGCTATTATAAAAGATTTATCAATTATGTTTCTTGGGTATTTTAAATCATTAGCTATTTCATAAATTTTAGAGATTTCTTCATCTATGAACTCTGGACTACAAATACGTAAAGCTCTCAAAAACATTGAAGAAAAAACCGACACTTTAACTCTATCTTGATGTGAAGAGTAATAGTGTGCATAGGAACAATTATTTGTAGGTTTTCTGTAAATTTTGAATTTAAAATCAATGTTACCCTTAATAATAAACACATCTAGGAAGGGCAATGAGTTATTTACTTCGAATTCAAAAGTAAAATTTATAGAATGAGCTAAGCTATTTAATTTAACAAGGAAATGGTTTATGTCTACATTCTTAGGCATAAGGCACAAAATATCATCAACATATCTATACCACTTAGCTCTATTGGGAAGGATAGTGTTAAGCAATCTTGTTTCGAAAAATTCCATATATAAGTTACTAAGAACAGGTGAAAGAGGATTTCCCATTGCCATACCAAACTTTTGAGTGTAAAACTCATCATTAAATACAAATTTTGCATCAACAATACAAAGTTTAATAAGTTTAATGATAGTAGGAACTGGCAATGGTAAATCATAATTAACCAGTTCTTCAGATAAGAAACTTAGTAAATCATCAACTGGAACTTTTGTAAACAAGGAGGTAACATCAAAACTAACCATATTGAAATCATTTAAATCAGTCAAGGTGCTTAATTTATCAACTAAATCTAAGTTGTTTTTAACATTAAAATTAGAAATTTTTCCAACAATTGGGCTCAAAATATCAACAAGCCATTTAGAAAGTTTATAAGAAACTGAACCTATAGAGCTAATAATTGGTCTAACAGGATTACCAGGTTTGTGTGTTTTTATTAATCCATACATATAAGGTAAAGTGATATAGATATGTTGATGATATTTTGTGCCTTATGCCTAAGAATGTAGACATAAACCATTTCCTTGTTAAATTAAATAGCTTAGCTCATTTTATAAATTTTACTTTTGAATTCGAAGTAAATAACTCATTGCCCTTCCTAGATGTGTTTATTATTAAGGGTAACATTGATTTTAAATTCAAAATTTACAGAAAACCTACAAATAATTGTTCTTATGTACACTATTACTCTTCACATCAAGATAGAGTTAAAGTGTCGGTTTTTTCTTCAATGTTTTTGAGAGCTTTACGTATTTGTAGTCCAGAGTTCAAAAATGAAGAAATCTCTAAAATTTATGAAATAGCTAATGATTTAAAATACCCAAGAAACATAATTGATAAATCTTTTAAAATAGCTAGGAATACTTTTTACAATCCAAAAAGGGACAACCAACTTTATTCAACCAAAAATATGTTGGTTCTCCCTTACCATGAAAACTTGGTTGATATGCCTTCCTTTCTTAAGAATTTTAATATCAAAGTTGTATTTAAAAATCTTGATACAGTAAAAAGACTTTTGATAAAAAATTCCACCCAAAATGCTGACGGATGTGTCTTGACGAGGGAATTTCTAGTGATATGAGCAAATTCGCTGATGACACGAAGATAGGTAGGATAATCGATTCAGACGTAGATGTCAGTGAACTACAGGAGGATTTAGACAAACTCAATTCCTGGTCAGAAAAATGGCAGATGCAGTTCAATGTAGATAAATGCAAAGTTCTAAAGCTCGGGAGTGTCCATAACCCAAGCACTTATAAGTTAAATAAAGTAGAACTTAGCCATACAGATTGCGAGAAGGACTTGGGGGTGATGGTAAGCAGCAACCTTAAACCAAGACAGCAATGCCTAAGCGTACGTAATAAGGCAAATAGATTACTGGGATTTATATCAAGAAGTGTTAGCAA
>WNWK01035136.1:0-19980 GCA_009830355.1 Cherax destructor | reverse complement strand
CACTCTCCCTGCATCCTACAATAACCTGCAGCGCTGTAAAACCCCTTGGTTTAGCGCTTCTATTTGATTATAATAATAATAATAATCTTCATGAGTTAGAGTAAAGAGAAATTTGATACTTCCAGTTGTTGGTTGGGGTGGGGGGAGGGAAGTAATTTATGATGAGGTTCTGTAATGAATGATGACTGCGATTGAAGAATTGTGTTTGGAGTTGAGGCTTGGTCAGTGGTGGGTGTGACTGGAGTAGCACTTTGTTGTCTGGGTGGACCCTAGAGTGGGTGTTTATGATTTGAACATTGAGTGTGGCTTTTTTTGTGGGAGTGGTCTTATTAGGTATCCCGGAAGTGATACCTTTAAGTGGCCGCCTGAGTTTTTTTCTTATTTTCGTTTTTCCTCCAAACTGGTTTATAACTTGAGAAGGCCTTATCTGATTTGGCTTCAACTTTTCAATGCTGGTCTACTGAACCGGGTGAAATAGTCATAAAATGATTGGAGGCGAGAAAAGTCTCCAACTGAAGGCTGCGGGAGTCACAGTGAGACCCCCCCCCCCAGAGAAAATGGTGGGCATTAAAATCACCAAGTAACAGAAGTGGTGGCGGTAAGGAAGAAACCAGAAAGGCAACATCTGGGATAGACAGTGCCCGAGAAGGAGAGAGATACAAAGAACAGATTGTATACCACTTATTCAAGGGGATACTGGCTGCAGTGTAATGCAGCAAAGTATGAACAAAGAGCTGATGGTATGGAATATCAGTGCATATAAGAAGTGCACTTTCATTAAAGGTTCCATCGGAAAAAGGACCCGATGAATGTAATAAATCATAGCCTGAGAAGGGATGGATAACAGCGGAGTGTAATTTGGGTTCTTGTAAACAAACACCAACAGGGGAAAACTGGGAGAGCAACACCTGAAGCTCACCCTGGTTACCTCTGAGGCCGCAGATATTCCACTGTAAATAAGCCATGATTTATGAAGAGAAAGATACAAGAAAGGTGAAGGTAGAGGTATCTATGGACTAGTAGGGTTAGAAAAGTCCACGTGTGGAGGCAGTGGGAAACTTTTAAGCAGCGAGGGATTGGAACTCTGCGAAGAAAGGAGTTGTGTAGACGGAGAAGAGTGAGGAGGAGGAACCGGAGGTGGATCGGTGTCCATCAAAGGTCTAGTCTCCTCAATATATTTTGAGATAGCTTCAAGTGTTTCAGAGGTCAAGGACGTTGTATGTGGTACATTAGTGGAGATAGAAGGAGGGTGAGTAAAGATTGGGGTGCCGATGGAGTGTACCAAAGTAGGGGACGACGAAAGGGTAGATGGAACTGGAGGAGAAGGCTGGGAGGGGACAGGAGAGGAAGCAACCTGGGAGGGAACAGGAGAGGAAGCGACCTGGAAGGGGGCAGAAGAGGGAGAAACTTGGGAGGGGACAGGGAAAGAAGGAACTGTACGAGGAGGAGGATGAACCTCCACACTCGTAACAGAGCCAGTTGGGGGTGAAGAACCGGGTACAGAGACTGGGAAGGAAAAATGATCAGACTTACAGAAGGGAAGGAGAGGTGAAAGGAGATTTTAACAACGAGGAAATTTTGGACTTTGGAGATGGAGAGGCGCGATAAGGAGCAGGTGTTGTACGAGATCTTGTAGACACAGAAACTGGTGAGTGAGAAGAGGAAGAGGTGAGAACAGAATGAGGTGCTGAGGTAGGGACCTCTGAGTCCAGGACAGCAAAAGAATTAGAGACATGGGTGACTGTGGAAGAGGTGACCACAGAGGCTGCTGCAGAAGTTGGGACCCCAGAGGAGGGGGTGTATCTCTGGAGGCTGCCTTTTGGATTCCGGGGGTGGTGGCCATAGGAGGTATACTTTGTGATGAGTATCCGGGTGCCCTCTCATTTGTCCACCGAGGTGGCTCGGCAGATGTGAGGTTGCTATCCCGGATTGCTGCATCTGCACTACTTGCGGTGCTGAGGTCCTCTTGGATGCGGAGGGAGATTTACTGCCCTTTCATTCCTCCTAGGAGCTATTCCTCCAAGTTCCCCCCTATTTTTATTCTTTTTATTTTCTTTGCTTCTTTCTTTTTTTTCCAAAAAAACAAAAAGAAAGACGTAACCTAACTATGGAGTTCCCAATCCATGAACCTGCTACTCCTGGGCCCCTTCCTGATACTGCACCTTGTTCCGACCCTGCCTCGTTATTGGACCACTCTTTGGACATTTCTCATACCCCTGTACCTCTTGCTGGTGCCGCTTCAGGTACCAGAGATTCGACTGATTCCTTCGATACGTCTGACCTCCACTCTTCTTTGACTATGCTTCCGGCTTCTCCCTTTACGGTGCAGCACTTTTCAAATTGCCCGCCCGTCCCACGTCAGACCAACTCCAGTCCCACACCTAAATGCCCACGACAATTACCTGATGATACTTCTTTGCTTCTCATTCTTCTCAGAAACGACCGGTACATCATGCACTCCCTTTACATGCTATGTTTCAAAATACACAATGGACTAAGTTTTTTAGTCTACCACCGACTTCCTCTACTGCCTATCTTTCCAACCATAGCATTGGCAAGGCGCTCCTACGCCATGTTGGTAGAGATATATTCTTTCATGCTCTCAAGAGTGGTACACGTATCATCACTGTCCAGAACGCTAACCAAGCTCACGATCTTTATCTCCTTACAACTATCGATAATATTCCTGTAACTATTGAAAAACATTCCCTCAATTCTTGTAGTGGTACTGTAATTCTGCCCCATACCATTGCCCAACAGAATTTCCAGACATGTGGCGATGACAGTCTGGAACAGCTAGCATTCCAAGACCTCCCAATCCTCAAAGTAGACACTTATGTCCTCCCTCCCCGCAGGCAGAGACGATACCCTTGCAATGTAGCTCGCTTAACTTTTGACTGCCGTTAGCTTCCATCCTCTGTTTATATAGCGGGGCACTGTTTACAAGTTTGAAAGGTGTTCCCTACACTGCAACAGTGCAAAAAGTGCTGGCGTTTTGGTCATCCGGCAAAATATTGCAGGTCCATAGCTGAATACCCAGTCTATGGTACCGATGACCATACCAATCCATCTTGTAGTCTACCTCCCTCTTGCCTTAACTGTCATGAGGCTCACCCATCTTACTCTCGCCGTTACCAAGTTTACCTAAATGAGCGTGAAATCCGTTGTCTCAAAGAGGCAGAAGGCCTCTCCATATGCTATGGCAGTCTCTCATCTACCCCTCCAAGGAAAACTTCCCCGTATTTCGTATTCTAGAGTTGCTACCCTCCGGGAGACCGGAGAGGGATCGGGACATTCCCAGGCGATCCAGATTCCACGGTAAACTACACCACCGCCAAGAACCTCAACGGAATGGGATGGACCACAGTATTCTTCCCGCTACCTAGGAACCAGAATAAACCATACCACGGGTGGGGTTCGAACCCGCGGTTCGTGTCATTACGATTTCGTGAGTCATGTTGACGGCTTTGAAGGAGACTTGAGCTAGAGTTCGTCACGGCCATGCTAGCGGGAGATTCGTCTGTAAAAACTTGCATTTGTGGACACTGTGGTGCCTATGCTAACCTTCCTATGGTGTAGAAATATACCTAGTTGGATGAATCTTATTGAAGCTAGCTGGCCCAGTGGCTTACGCGACGGTCTGGAGTTTTGAGACTCTTGACCGTGGGTTCGAACCCCACCCGTGGTATGGTTTGTTTGCAATCGTGTCATTACGATTTCGTGAGTCATGTTAGAAACCAGAATGTCTGTGGAGAGAATCCCAAAGGCTGAAAACAGGAAGGGAATACAGGGAGGGATGTGGAGGGGAGGACGGAAGGGAAAGGGGGGATGGGGAGGGGAGGACGGAAGGGAAAGGGAGGATGGGGAGGAGGGATTGGGGGGTAATTAGGTTCGGTCTGAGGAAGGAGACCAAAAGGTCTAATTCCCCAGACCAAGAGCCTCTTCACCACGCCAAGGAGCCTCCCTTGAAGAGGAGGTTCGTTAGAGTGCTGGTGAGGTGGGTCGTGTATAGTTAGAGGGTGAGCAAATTCCTTCTTTCTTATAATAATAATAATAATAATAATAATAATAATTTTTATTTGGACATGATACAAAGAATTACATTTGGTTATTGAGATTACATGAGGTGTACATGCCAAAAGCCCCTAGTATGCAGGGCATTTTGTGCTCTTAATATTCCTCAAATTTTATGTTCACCCTTTAATTTCTGGTATCCCCAGTTGAATTAAGTTTCTGGAAGACCATAGATCATTAGTGACTTCTTTGTTTCTTCCTTTTTGTCTTTCCGTCTAGAATAGTTTAAATGACTAGCACTTCTCCTGTGATATTTCCTGTCTTTTATTTTATCATATGGTTTGCTGTTATTATAATAAAAAAGAAGCGCTAAACCTACAAGGGTCATACAGCGCAGCGGGGCAGGGGTATAGGGCAATATGGTTTGCTAAAAACCAACAAAGGTCTATTTTCTTTCCTCCAGTGTCGACCTACTGTGTGTGTGTGTGTGTGTTAGTTAGTTAGTTACCATTTTGTCCTAGGCACATGTCGATTTGACACTAGGCCTGTTGTATGTGTGTGTGTGAGTGTGTGTGTGTATGGAAACACTTCGAAATGTTTCCGCCCCGTTGGGAATAGAACCCGGGCCCTCCGTGCGTGAAGCGAGAGCTTTACCACTAGGCCACCGGGGCTGTGTTAGTTAGTTAGTTACCCTTTTGTCCTAGGCACATGTCGATTAGACACTAGGCCTGTTGTATGTATGTGTGTGTGTATGTAACGAAACACTTCGAAATGTTTCGGCCCCGCCGGGAATTGAGGGATCGAGTCTCAGCTCTTGACCTCTCCTTCATTGACCGCCACTGAGGTCACTCCTGGCTTCGAAAGCCCAATCGCACCTCTTCTTAATTAAAGCTAAGTATATATCCTGCCTGTACCACTTCGTTGTCTAGTTCGTTCCCATTCTTGATCACTTTAAGGCTGAAAATAATAATCTTAACATTCCTGTGACTCATTTCTGTTTTCAACCTCCAATTGTGCCCCCGTGTTCCTGTTTTCTTATCTCTCGAGCGGTTTATTCCTGTCCTCCCTATTAATCCCTCTCCTGACTTTGTATGTCGTTATCATATTACTCCTGGTCCTTCTGCGCTCTAGTGTCATCTAATTTAGTTCTTTAGTCTCTCCTTATAGCTCACACCTCTTTGCTCTTGGAGTAGTCTCATTGCAACCCTCTGCATTCACTCCATTTGCTTGATATGCTTGATCATGTGTGGATTCCATACTAGTGCTGCATAGTTCAATATGGGCCTGACACAAGATGTGTAGTGTTATGAGTGCCTCCTTACTTAGGTTTACTGAAACTAATCTGAGATTTGCTAGGCGAGCATTTGCTACGGCAATTTTTCTTTTGATGTGCTCCTTAGGCGATACGCTCCATACAAAGCTCACCCCGAGGTCATTCACCTTGACTGATTGACTTGAAACCTTTACCCTCCCCCCATAATTTTGCATTTGCTGAGGTTAGATTCAAATAGCGACTTTATATACCAGATCTGCAGCCTGTCCACGTCCATATGTAGTATTTTCTGATCCTCACCTGTTTATATTATCTTCATAAGTTTCACATCGTCTGCAAACAGGGACACCTCTATTTCTTTAGACACGTCGTTCGTGTTCACAAGAGATAATACTGGAAGTCTATTCATCACAACCTATACTGTTCGGACAATGGATTGTTGTTTCCTTCCTCTTAGGTATTACTTGATCCATTGTAGTGCTTTCCCTTGTATTCCTGCCTGCTCTTCTAACATTTGTGTCAGTCACTTGTGCAGTACAGTGTCAAAAGACTGACAATTCAAATATATGCAGGCCACCCATCCCTCTCTCTCCTGCCTCACTTCTGTTACTTTGTCGTAGAACTCTAGTAGGTTTGTGAGACAAAATTTACCATCTTTATAGCCATGCTAGTTATTGTTTATGAACCCTCTACTTTCTAGTTGCTCCACCACTCTTCATCTGGTAATCTTCTCCATAACCTTACATACTCTTCCTGTCAATGATACTGGCCTGTAGTTTAATTGTTACCTGTCCTTCTCCCAATCTTAAATATCTGGACTACATGTGCTATCTTCCTCACCTTTGGTGGTGGCCTATAAGTTAAGGCTAATGGCTCACACAGTGCTCCTGCAAGTGGACATTCAATTATTTATTATCAAAGATCGTGTTCCAGAGGGAGAAGGGTCTCCTCTTACCCCTACATTTATAGTCCACAGGCGACGGTAGCACAGTAGGGGACTTAAATAAGTAGGTAAATGGATGGGGATAAGGAGGGTAGCGGATTATATAATGTGAGTAGATGGCAATATGGGATTTTATAGTGTTGGTGGAAGGATGAGGAGAGGCACCGGCTCACCAACTGGAAAAGACCCGGGCCGGGGCATTACCGGCGAATCTCATCGAATCGAATAGAATTGGGAGAGGGAGTAAGTCTGGTTGAAGGGAAACTTGTCTTGACAAGGTAGTGTTGTTGAGGGTAGCGCTGCCAGCTGCCACCGGACTCCCTTGGACTCATGCAACAGCTGCAATACAGCATTATCATTTAATATAATAATAATAATAATAATAATAATAATAATAATAATAATAATATCTTTATTTACTACAAGTACATGTACAAGGTATACAGCCCCTTGTTATGCAGAGCATTTCGGGCAAATTAGGTCAATTTCTTCCCAGGATGCGACCCACACCAGTCGACTAACACCCAGGTACCCATTTTACTGATGGGTGGACATAGACAACCGGTGTAAGGAAACACGTCCGATGTTTCCACCCCTTCGACGGGAATCGAACCCAGACTCCTCACCGTGTTAACATCACAAACACTAATTTGGAGGTATACGGGGCTACTTATTACATACACATACTAGTCTTCTTAAGCTAGTCTCTTAAGTTTCACAAGAGAAACCCATCGAAATTTACTGCGACTATAATGAAAAATATAAACAAAATGCATAATAAATGTATAAATCGGAACATACAAGTTTTATCTCTCTCTCATTCTCTTTCATTCTCTCATTCTCTTTCTCTCTCATTCTCTTTCATTCTGTCATTCTCTCTCTCTTTCTCTCTTATGTCAGTGCTTGACCGATGGTGGCTTTCTTTCGTTATGAATAATATACGCTGTCGCTGTTGTATTTCTGTCTCGTCAACGAGATGGAAATTGACATGTATAGCACGTGCGTAGCGTGGCGAGGTGTGGAGGAACGGCTCCCAGGCCAGGTGACTATTAATACGGTAAACGAGTTATCGGGGCCATCACCCACATGTCTATCAGGAAGACTGGAGTGCAAACTCCTCTTTCACCTCCCTATATAGCACTCTATTACATTATACTCCACGTACTAAGCACTTTATATATCAATGAAATAGTATACTGGGGAAATGAGATGCAAATATATGAGGTAATAAAATTATTTATTATACTAATAATCAGGGTATGGGAGTATATAATTGCTGGTAAAATATCACTTATACAAGGATGCTGGAAAGAGAATAAAATAACACTATACAGGGTTATTACAGTGATATACTATTGCACAACTATTAGAAAAGGGAATACAACTGTATTAATGTAAAGCACACTAATATTTGGTAGTCCACTGAAGCTCAGCCTCCATTTGGATCCTTCAACACTCATTTCAAAGTTGTCTCTTTGAAACAAGTCTCCCACTACAGTAGACCTCCAGCTGGAGGTCTTGTCATCTGCCATGAGTCAAGGCTTGGCTTATTATACAGGTCGTCTCGTTGCCAAGGTTTGGCCCCCTTCTGTCCAAGTTGGTCCCAGCAAAATGAAGGAACAAGGAACTCTTGTATTGCCCTTCCCTTACATTCACCTCCAGTGGATGGGTAGCCTTAGAACAACATCACACACACACACAGAATGCACTAGAATATATTGAGACTTGAGGCTCCGTTGGGACACACAAGAAGCAGCCTGGCAGACATTGGTCAACATCTTGATGCTTACTTCACCTGTCTGCCATGTAAGCACAGGTGATGTTCCTGTTGCTGTTGTTACTGCTTTGTTAGTACTGTTGATGTAGTACTACTGTTGATGCTCTGGTACTACTGTTGCTGCTCTAGTACTACGATGCTAAGGATACAAATGTAACTAATGTGACATTTTATTGTGGCAACGTTTCGCTCTCCAGGAGCTTTATCAAGCCGTTACAAACAATACATGGACACAATGTGTATAGTGTATAGGCTTAGAGTGAGGTGTAATACTAGAGGTAGTAGTAGTAATATTAGTTGTAGTAGTAGTAGTAATATTAGTTGTAGTAGTAATAGTAATATTAGTTGTAGTAGTAGTAGTAATATTATTTGTAGTAGTAGTAGTAATATTAGTTGTAGTAGTAGTAATATTATTTGTAGTAGTAGTAGTAGTAATATTAGTTGTAGTAGTAATATTAGTTGTAGTAGTAGTAGTAATATTAGTTGTAGTAGTAGTAGTAATATTAGTTGTAGTAGTAGTAGTAATATTAGTTGTAGTAGTAGTAGTAATATTAGTTGTAGTAGTAGTAGTAATATTATTTGTAGTAGTAATAGTAATATTAGTTGTAGTAGTAGTAGTAATATTAGTTGTAGTAGTAGTAGTAATATTAGTTGTAGTAGTAGTAGTAATATTATTTGTAGTAGTAATAGTAATATTAGTTGTAGTAGTAGTAGTAATATTAGTTGTAGTAGTAGTAGTAATATTAGTTGTAGTAGTAATAGTAATATTAGTTGTAGTAGTAGTAGTAATATTAGTTGTAGTAGTAGTAGTAATATTAGTTGTAGTAGTAGTAGTAATATTAGTTGTAGTAGTAGTAGTAATATTAGTTGTAGTAGTAGTAATATTATTGTAGTAGTAGTAATATTACTTGTAGTAGTATAGTAATATTAGTTGTAGTAGTAGTAATATTAGTAGTAGTAGTAGTATAATATTAGTTGTAGTAGTAGTATAATATTAGTTGTAGTAGTAGTAGAATATTAGTTGTAGTAGTAGTAGTAATATTAGTTGTAGTAGTAGTAGTAATATTAGTTGTAGTAGTAGTAGTAATATTAGTTGTAGTAGTAGTAGTAATATTAGTTGTAGTAGTAGTAATATTAGTTGTAGTAGTAGTAGTAATATTAGTTGTAGTAGTAGTAGTAATATTAGTTGTAGTAGTAGTAGTAATATTAGTTGTAGTAGTAGTAGTAATATTAGTTGTAGTAGTAGTAATATTAGTTGTAGTAGTAGTAATATTAGTTGTAGTAGTAGTAGTAATATTAGTTGTAGTATAGTAGTAGTAGTAATATTAGTTGTAGTAGTAGTAGTAATATTAGTTGTAGTAGTAGTAGTAATATTAGTTGTAGTAGTAGTAATATTAGTTGTAGTAGTAGTAGTAATATTAGTTGTAGTAGTAGTAGTAATATTAGTTGTAGTAGTAGTAGTAATATTAGTTGTAGTAGTAGTAATATTAGTTGTAGTAGTAGTAATATTAGTTGTAGTAGTAGTAGTAATATTAGTTGTAGTAGTAGTAGTAATATTAGTTGTAGTAGTAGTAGTAATATTAGTTGTAGTAGTAGTAATATTAGTTGTAGTAGTAGTAATATTAGTTGTAGTAGTAGTAGTAATATTAGTTGTAGTAGTAGTAGTAATATTAGTTGTAGTAGTAGTAGTAATATTAGTTGTAGTAGTAGTAGTAATATTAGTTGTAGTAGTAGTAATATTAGTTGTAGTAGTATTAATATTAGTTTTAGTAGTAGTAGTAATATTAGTTGTAGTAGTAGTAGTAATATTAGTTGTAGTAGTAGTAGTAATATTAGTTGTAGTAGTAGTAGTAATATTAGTTGTAGTAGTAGTAGTAATATTAGTTGTAGTAGTAGTAGTAATATTAGTTGTAGTAGTAGTAATATTAGTTGTAGTAGTAGTAATATTAGTTGTAGTAGTAGTAGTAATATTAGTTGTAGTAGTAGTAGTAATATTAGTTGTAGTAGTAATACAATATGGTAGAACACTCATCTTGCACATGAGTGAAAGGTTATAAAAAACATAAAAATAGTTTAGACAAATATTTCTGTAGGTGGTTGGATTTGAGAAGGTCTGTTTCAGTGTTCCTCCTCTGTTATGTTCTTGTGTAGTATTAGCAGCAGAGACTATGTGATGGAAACGTTTACTATTTTGATGGGGATTTTTGCTAATACTTCAGAGATGATGAAGCTGCCTTTATTTTGCTTGTGTTTGAAACAGTGATTAATGATGATTCAAGGCATTTACTTCTGCGGAAATTAGGCTCTCTGATCACTAGTCGGGCGTCGTTGAATTTCATGAGGTGATTGGTGGAATTCCGGTGTTGTATGCAGGCGTTGTTCAAGTTATCATTCCTACATGCATTAATGTGTTCATTGAGGTGTATTTCGAGGTTCCTTGCTGTTTCACCTACATGTATCTTGTCACACTATACCTCCACAAGGTATAGTGTAAACTCCTGCATTAACTGGTTCATGGTGGTTCGATTTTGCCCTGGTTAGATCCCTTATGGAAGTGCTGGATGCGATGGCGACTCTAGTGTTAGTTTGTGCGAGTACCTTGGAAATGTTCAATGCAACCTGGCTGTTGGGAAGGATTATAACTTTGTTTGGAGTGGTGTTGGTGCGTGGAGAATTGATGATTTGAAGAGCTCTTTTCTTGCAGTCTTTGGTGAAAAAGGAAGGAAAATGTAGATCAGTGAAGGTTTGGTGTAGGTAAGTACATTCCTTGTGAAGAAACTCAGGACTACAAATTCAGTAAGCTCTTAGGAAAAATCCGATGATGATGCCTCTTTTGGTTTTAGTATCTTGACTGGAATAGAAGTGTGTGAGATCATTTTTGTTGGTAGGTTTCCGGTAAACTCAAGATCTTAGATTGTTATCAATTTTGTGAATGAGGACGTCTAGAAAAGGTAACTTGTCATCGGACTCTTCTTCTAGTGTAAACTGGATAGCCGGTTCAACTGCGTTGAGCCTTGCCTAAAGATTCCGCACATCAAAACGTTTGTGAGTTATTATGAGGACGTCGTCCACGTAACGTAACCAAGTGACGCTGGTGGGGATGATGTTGGTGAAGTGTTCAGCTTCCAGGTGCTCCACCAACATCATCCTCACCTGGGTTATATGTGTTTTAACTTTCATCTTGTCGGTATTGTATACGTTTATTGCACAACTTGTCAGACACTGCAACATCATGGAATCTTGGTTCAGAGGACATCTACATGATCTTCACGGCTACTATAACTACTACTACAAATAACCCATCCCTTTGGGTATGACCTACTTCCACTGGGGAATCCCGCCCACCAGTGACTATGGGGAAGGCATAGCATTACTTGCCATGGACTAATATCTGCTCCTCTCTGTTTGGTTGTCAGGTTGTTTATAGAAATGTTGATGTAGACTCTTGTTCCCATGATGTTAATATGTTGGTTGACTTTTGTGTTGTGTTTGCTACAGAGTAATTGTGACATACGTGAGGGTGCGCACACACTAATAATAATGGTAGCTGCTGGGACTGAGCTCCAGCTTGCTCTCTTCCAGTTTTAATTTCTTCAGTTGTTTTCATACCGAAGGACTTTAAATAGGCCCCCATTGAACATAATATTTCTGTAGCCCACTGAAAGACTAGCATCGTTTGCAAAGTATGATATGGTACCATGATTACTGTTTCTTTGTTGGATGTGAGAAGGAAAATTGATGAGAGTATCCTTCTTTGTGGAACAACTTTTTCTTGTGGTAGCCTTCTAGGAGAAATCTAGAATTTTTCCTAGACAACATATTTGCTTCTCCAAATCGATGGGTCCTCATGTAATGCAATATATCCAGAGATATTGTCGCAATCACAAACAAAATATCTATGCAGTAAGCCACAGGAAGGGAACAGTATACTCAGCTTTAATACTTTCGGCAATATTCAATCTTCAAAAGCTGAATTTTTAAAGGGAAACGAACAGGAATTATCCAGGATATTTTGAAAATATTGTGGGAACACACAGGAACACTCCATGCTCGCTTTATCTGAAACATCATGTACTTGTGTCTTTCTCCTACTCCTACAATTTCAGACTTTCTTGGCTAATCCTAATTAATTTATATATATATATATATATATATATATATATATATATATATATATATATATATATATATATATTTATTTATTTATTTATATGTGTGTGTGTGTGTGTGTGTGTGTGTGTGTGTGTGTCGTGCCGAATATGTAAAACTTGCGATTTTGGCTTAAATAGCAACGCTCTTCTTGCCGAATAAGGTAAGCGAAAATTTGTGTATGCAATAATTTCGCAAAAATCATTCTGAACCTAACGAAAAAAATATATTTCATTGTGTTTGTTCATTAAATTATTGTAAACTTATCTAAAATATATTTAGTTAAATTAGGCTAAATTAAATTGTACTTGCTATAATAAGGTTAGGTAAGTTTTCTAAGGTTCTTTTGGTACAAAATTATTATTTTTTTACATTAACATAAATGAAAAAAGCTTTATCTTTAAATGTATAAGAGATTTTTTTAGAAAGGACTTAATTTTAAATGAGTTCTTGCTAATTGACCAATTTTACTATATACGTATATATAAGATGGGGTCCACCTCTGGTACAAATTGTGGGACCCATAGCCTCGGAGAAGTGGATAAAAAGGCTCCAAGGAAGAATATTTGGATTTCTTCCTGAAGCCATTTGAATATTCCACTTCCCCTACCACCCTATCTTTTATTTTTTTTTACCAATAGGTATATTTTATTACATAATATGGTACAGAAGATTTAAGAGATACATTGTTGATATAAAGATGGCATATACAGTACACGAGGTGTGAGAGATACATGTCTAGTACATATTGTTACATGTTTGTCACTGATATATATATGTTGCATGTACAATGTAATGCAGCCTTAATGAATATAGTCAGTAGATTAACTTTTATCATAACAAACCAAACAAGGCGCTACCAATCAGCTATCATATACAGTGGACCCTCACTTATCGGCTGTTCCTGTTATCGGCCAAATCGCTTATAGGCTGTTTTTTCCGGCTTCCGGTTATCAGCCATTTTTTCGCTTATTGGCCGTATGGGACACGCTATCACACTCAGTCTGAGTCTCTCTCTCGTTGAGTAAGGAATACTCTGCGTGTTCATCCATTCATCCATTCATTTTGGTGCTTGTTTATTGATTGTGACTGTGAAATAAGCCACCATGGGGCCAAAGAGTAAAGGGCTGAGAGGGGAGAATGTTCCTTCTTCAGTGATTCTGCGATATGTATGATACTAAAGCAGCAGGAGTCAATAAAGGCTGTAGCGCCAGCCAGCGATAAAGTGTAGCATTAACAGTGTAGCAAGCAAGTTAAGCGATTAAGCGATAGAAAAATGACGACACGAAACTTAACTCCTCCATTGTTGTTTGAAGTATATAGGGCGACTGACAACACCGCCGCCTCTGCTGCTGCCTTCACCACCACTATGTAAGGCTTATCTTTCAGTGGCCTTTATACACCAAACAACAAACAACACACTGACATCACATCGTGACTATTTATTCGTTGTATATGTCATGTTCTATTCGATAATATTGTTTATTATGTCATATAGATGATTGTGATAATAAATACCATAGTTGATTAGTCATATTGAAGGATATTGTCCTGTCTCCAAACAAACTCTCATAGTCATGCTTTCATAGAGAATATGATTATTTATTTATATTGTTTATTATGTCATATTAGATGAATTGTGATAGATAAATAAGCCTTATAGAGTTGATATTAGCATCATATTGAAGGAGTATTTTGTCCTGTCTCCAAACAATACTCTCCTTCTGCCTTTAATAAAGGTATGTAATAGTGATTTAAATGTTCATTTATCTATTTTTGTTGATATTTTTGTCTGGAACGGGTTAATTGTACGTATTTACATTAATTCTTATGGGAAATATTATTTTGCTTTTAGGCCAAGCTTCTGGAACGGATTACTGCCGATAAGCGAGGGTCCACTGTAGTATTTGTTTTATATGTTGTAAACCTGATTTAATTTTAATATGAACTAGAAAGCACCACACCTTCACATATTTACATGAAAATATTTGTGCATGCTTTCTCTTCTGAATTCAACTTATGTATCAAGCCTTCATTCTTCAAACACATTTTAAAAATCACTTAAGCACTAACTTCCGAGAAAATATATTAAGCATAAATGCTTAATGATAATTTTTATAAGTACATAGATAACATTCACTTGTCCTTTCCAGGTGAAGCTGGCATGGAGTTTCAGTAGGCATTCCCGAGGGCACCGTAAGTGTTTAAGTATATCATATTTATACGCTTGTCATGTCCCTGCTATTCCTCATACCATAAGTATCAACATCATCAGTCAGTATATATATCTTGATCTCCACGCGCATATATCTAGGCACATGTCGATTAGACACTAGGCCCGTTGTATGTATGTGTGTGTGTGTAACGAAACACTTCGAAATGTTTCGGCCCCGCCGGGAATTGAACCCAGGCCCTCCGTGCGTGAAGCAAGAGCGCTAGCCACCATGCCATTGGGGCATGGGCTGTGTTTGTGTGTGTGTGTGTGTTTATGTCCAAAGAAACCTATGCACACACTGGTATTTTTACATATTTGCAATCACGCATTTTGTGATTTCTTCACACACACACACACACACACACACAAACTCACACTGCGGCTGGGAGGTTTTATTGGGATTATTATCCGGAAGGGTTATTAACCCATGCTAGCCTAATAAAGCTACTGTATGGGTTATTTCCATTTGAGACCATTTGATTCTGTTTCCCAGGATGCGACCCATAACAGTCGACTTATCACTGAGGTACATCATAAATACAATCTGGTCCTCCTAAATGTTCACAAATATAATCATGTCCTTCTAAGTGTTCACAGATACAGTCCCGTCTTCCTAAATGAACATTTCTTTAAGCTTAATGTACAAATTAAAAACTGCTAAAAGAAAAAATTCGTTTTGGTGTATTGATTGTCTGAGGTAAGTCTTACATTAAACACATAGGCACTTTTTGGACTTTTTATTTCGTTCAGTTAAAATTGTTAGTTTTGGTTAACCTTGCTTAGTTTAATATAGTCTAATTTCACCTACCCCTCATCTAATCTGTTCTAATGTAGCAAGAAAAAATTGCTTTTTTTTTTTTTGAAGTGTCAGGAACGGAACCGTATTTTTCCCGTAAGTACTTCAGTTCGGGTAATACGGATTCCTCATAAAACACAGCTTTCTGGAACATAACCTCCTTTGTTAACGAAGAGAAGTTGGCTAAAATCTATGCATTAGAAAACCAACGTGTTGTGTTAGGACACACACACAACAACAGGTCTAGTGTCTAATCGACATGTGCCTAGGACAAAATGGTAACTAACACACACACACACACACACACACACAACGCCCCGATGGCATGGTGGCTAGCGCTCTTGCTTTACGCACGGAGGGCCCGGGTTCAATTCCCGGCAGGGCCGAAACATTTCAAAGTGTTTCGTTACACACACACATACATACAACAGGCCTAGTGTCTAATCGACATGTGCCTAGGACAAAATGGTAACTAACTAACACACACATACATACACATGCACGCACACATACACATACACAAGCTCAAGCTCATGGTGCAGGGAGAGTGACCCAGTAGCGGCCAGTGAAGAGGCAGGGCCAGGAGCTATGACTCGACCCCTGCAACCACAACTAGGTGAGTACATACACACACACACACACACACACACACACACACACACACATAGCCCTCACTGAAACAAAGCTCACAGGGATGATAACAAATGCCATCTTTCCAACGGGATACCAGATCCTGAGGAAAGACAGAGGGAACAGAAAGGGTGGAGGAGTGGCACTGCTGATCAAAAACAGATGGGATTTTGATGAGCTGGAGAGAGGGGACAGAGGAGAAGCAGGAGATTGTATTATAGGAACACTTCAGTCCGGAGGTCCAAAAGTGATAATTGCAGTGATGTATAACCCACCACAGAACAGCAGGAGACCAAGGCAAGAGTATGATGAGAGTAATAGAGCGATGGTTGACACACTGGCCGAATTGGCCAGAAGGGCTCATGCGAGCAGGGCGAAGCTACTGATCATGGGCGACTTCAACCATAAGGAAATCGATTGGGAGAACTTAGAACCACATGGGGGCCAAGAAACATGGAGGGCTAAAATGATGGAGGTGGTACTGGAAAATCTCATGTACCAACATGTAAAGGACAATACCAGAGAGAGAGGGGAGAACGAGCCAGCGAGACTGGACCTAGTATTCACCCTGAGTAGCGCAGATATTGAGGACATCACACATGAAAGCCACCTTGGGGCCAGTGATCATATGGTTCTAAGCTTCGACTACATAGTAGAGTTACAAGTGGAGAGGGAAGCAGGAAGGGCTGCACGAATGAAGCCAAACTACAAGAAAGGGGACTACGTGGGCATGAAGAACTTCCTGCACGGAGTTCAGTGGGACAGAGAGCTGGCAGGGAAGTCGGTAAACGAGATGATGGAATATATGACAACAATTTGCACGGAAGCTGAGGAGAGGTTTATACCCAAGGGTAACAGGAAAAGCGAAAAAGCCAGGATGAGCCCATGGTTCACCCAAAGGTGCAGGGAGCCAAAACCAAGTGTGCCAGGGAATGGAAGAAGTATAGAAGGCAAAGGACCCAGGAGAATAAGGAGAGCAGTCGTAGAGCCAGAAATGAATATGCACAGGTAAGAAGGGAAGCCCAAAGACAATACGAAAATGACATAGCAGCGAAAGCAAAATCTGACCCAAAGCTGTTGTACAGCCACATCAGGAGGAGAACAACAGTCAAGGATCAGGTGATCAGGCTGAGGAAGGAAGGAGGGGAGGTCACAAGAAATGACCACGAAGTGTGTGAGGAGCTCAACATGAGATTCAAAGAGGTGTTCACAGAGGAAATAGAAGGGCCTCCAGAAAGGAGGAGAGGTAGGGTACACCACCAGGTGCTGGACACGATAAACACAACTGAGGAGGAAGTGAAGAGGCTACTAAGCGAGCTAGATACCTCAAAGGCGATGGGGCCGGACAACATTTCTCCATGGGTCCTGAGAGAGGGAGCAGAGGAGCTATGTGTACCCTAACAACAATCTTCAACACGTCTATCGAAACAGGGCAACTACCAGAGGTATGGAAGACAGCAAATGTAGTTCCAATTTTTAAAAAAGGAGACAGAAACGTAGCACTAAACTACAGACCAGTGTCACTGACATGTATAGTATGCAAGGTGATGGAGAAGATTATCAGGAGAAGAGTGGTGGAGCACCTAGAAAGGTATGAGCTTATCAACGAAGGCCAACACGGTTTCAGGGACGGGAAATCCTGTGTCAACAAACCTACTGGAGTTCTATGACAGGGTGACAGCAGTAAGACAAGAGAGAGAGGGGTGGGTAGATTGCATATTCTTGGACTGTAAGAAGGCGTTTGACACAGTCCCCCACAAGAGATTAGTGCAGAAGCTGGAGGACCAGGCAGGGATAACAGGGAAGGCACTACAATGGATCAGGGAATACCTGTCAGGAAGACAGCAGCGAGTCATGGTTCGTGGCGAGGTGTCAGAGTGGGCGCCGGTGACGAGTTGGGTGCCACAGGGGTCAGTCCTAGGACCGGTGCTGTTTCTGGTGTTTGTGAACGACATGACGGAAGGAATAGACTCCGAAGTGTCCCTGTTTGCAGATGATGTGAAGTTGATGAGAAGAATTCAATCGGAAGAGGACCAGGCAGAACTACAAAGGGATCTGGATAGGCTGCAAGCCTGGTCAAGCAATTGGCTCCTGGAGTTCAACCCAACCAAGTGCAAAGTCATGAAGATTGGGGAAGGGCAAAGAAGACCGCAGACGGAGTACAGTCTAGGGGGCCAGAGACTACAAACTTCAATCAAGGAAAAAGATCTTGGGGTGAGTATAACACCAGGCACATCTCCTGAGGCGCACATCAACCAAATAACTGCTGCAGCATACGGGCGCCTAGCAAACCTAAGAACAGCATTCCGACATCTTAATAAAGAATCGTTCAGGACCCTGTACACTGTGTACGTTAGGCCCATACTGGAGTATGCAGCACCAGTTTGGAACCCACATTTATCCAAGCACGTAAAGAAACTAGAGAAAGTGCAAAGGTTTGCAACAAGACTAGTCCCGGAGCTAAGGGGTATGTCCTACGAGGAGAGGTTAAGGAAATCGACCTGACGACACTGGAGGACAGGAGAGATAGGGGGACATGATAACGACATATAAGATACTGAGAGGAATTGACAAGGTTGATAGAGACAGAATGTTCCACAGATGGGACACAGCAACAAGGGGACACAGTTGGAAGTTGAAGACTCAGATGAATCACAGGGATGTTAGGAAGTATTTCTTCAGTCACAGAGTAGTCGGGAAGTGGAATAGCTTGGGAAGCGATGTAGTGGAGGCAGGTTCCATACACAGCTTTAAGAAGAGGTATGATAAAGCTCATGGCGCAGGGAGAGTGACCCAGTAGCGGCCAGTGAAGAGGCGGGGCCAGGAGCTATGTCTCGACCCCTGCAACCACAACTAGGTGAGTACAACTAGGTGAGTACACACACTATATATATATATATATATATATATATATATATATATATATATATATATATATATATATATATATATATATATATATCCTTTCCTTTCCTTTCAACACGTCAGCCGTTTCCCACCGAGGCGGGTGGCCCAAAAGGAAAAACGAAAGTTTCTCCTTTTACATTTAGTAATTTATTCAGGAGAAGGGTTACTAGCCCCTTGCTCCAGGCATTTTAGGCGCCTCTTACGACACGCATGGCTTACGGAGGAAGAATTCTGTTCCACTTCCCCATGGAGATAAGAGGAAATAAGAACAAGAACTAGTAAGAAAATAGAAGAAAACCCAGAGGGGTGTGTATATATATGCTTGTACATGAATGTGTAGTGTGACCTAAGTGTAAGTAGAAGTAGCAAGATGTACCTGAAATCTTGCATGTTTATGAGACAGAAAAAAGACACCAGCAATCCTACCATCATGTAAAACAATTACAGGCTTTCGTTTTACACTCACTTGGCAGGACGGTAGTACCTCCCTGGGCGGTTGCTGTCTACCAACCTACTACCTAGGATATATATATATATATATATATATATATATATATATATATATATATATATATATATATATATATATATATATATATATATATATATAATATATATATATATACTATTTTAATTCATCTGTATATATCGGAATTCATCTGAGTGCTATTTCCTGCAACACGAATCAGTGTTTTTGCCATTCTTCTGCTTGATTTATATTTGAGTGTTCCCTTGTATATGCATGCATGCATGCATGCATACATATTTCTTTCATTTATATATTCTTTTTGATCACTTGTTGTGTGGAATTCTGATACAATTGTTTTTCGTTTTCCGAAGACCTTTTGTTGATATTTAACTGTTCACATTTTCTCCTTAAGGTGTTTCTTCCTTGGTATAGTGTTACTTTCTTGTAATAAGTTTCTGTCTTGCCGGGTTTTTCTTATGAAGTGTTTTTTCTGGTGTTTCTTCTTGTGGTGCTGTTTTTCTGGTGTGTTTCTTCTTATAGTATTGTTTCTCTGGTGCGTTTTTTTTACCGATAAAGATATTAGTTCCTTGTTTTCTTTTTTCGTGTTTCTGCTGTGGATAACAGATGTTAGTTGCCGGGTGAGCTCCCTTCAGAGTTACCTCACTAGTATTTCTGCTGATGAAGGATGATTAAGAAAGTTCATCTCCTAGGCAATACTTATTTAAGTTTGCTGCTTTGATCAAGTGACCGTGTATTAGGCTTCTTAATAGTTTGATAATAGTGTTGTTACCTCGATCAAGTGAGGCT
>WNWK01035135.1:0-19980 GCA_009830355.1 Cherax destructor | reverse complement strand
ACATTCAGTTTGGAAACAAAGCTACAAATGTTCCATTAACATAACGCTAAAGGGTTTCCCCCCATCACAAGGCTCACAGGGAAAATTCCTAGGAATCCCCCTTTGACAGTAGTTTTAAAATTCCAAACACACATACAACAAATTTCCAAGAAAATCTCAAGGACAGTAGGTATATTATCTAAGATACGCTATTATGTGCCTCAACCAGCTCTCATTGCACTATATCATTCTCTTATCTACCCTTATCTCACCTATGGAATCTGTGCATGGGGCTCAACAACATTAAATCACCTTAGACCACTCATAACCCAGCAAAAGGCTGCAGTCAGGATGATAACAAATTCCCACTCTAGACAGCATACTCCACCTATATTCAGAACCTTAAAACTACTCACCATAAAAAATATTCATACCTATTCATGTGCCTTCTACATACATAAAACTCTACATGCTAATATTAACCCTGCGCTCAGAATTCTCCTCAACAACTTTAATAGGTCCCACAGAACATGACACAAGACACAGATCACTATTTGACATACCCGAGTCCATACTAACCAATGTAAAAATTCTATGCACATAAAGGGCCCCAAAATCTGGAATTCATTACCAGTAAATATCAAGTTAACCTTGTCCGAAAATCAATTCAAGACTCTTCTCAAAAGTCACCTACTCACCCTATACTAAATACTCATACTGTAACAAACTTCCAAACCCAATATTATTTTACTTAAGAAGATCTCATTTTGATATGTTCATCCTCCTTAACACTTGTTGCAATCTTATATCATCATATTGTCATTTAAAATCTTATAGTATCATCATTTTCTTAATTTGAAATAAAATATATACCTAGATGAAACTCTAAAAACTATTTCTAGTATTGTTATTATACTAGTATAGCATCAACATACTGTAATTTGAAATAAATTCTACAACTAGATTAAACTCAACCAATTTCTCTTGTATTGTCTTTAAATAGTATGTATAACCATTTAATAATTTAAATAATATAGAACTAGAATAAACTCAATCAATTTCTTTAGCATTAAGTACTTAGTGAATAAGTCTCTAGAATAAACTGCCCCTAATGCCATGGCATGCCAGTGGCTCTCCTTGCATTACAGTTTTATAATTGTATTATATTTGTAACTACCAATAACATTGTACACTTGTAACATGCATTGAAATAAAAATTATTATTATTATTATTATTATTATTATTAAAATTCTAGGATCTAAAAAGCTGTATAGAAACAGAGGGATTAACTTAAGGAAACCAGAAGAACCTCTCCTCCAGCCAGCAGATACTGCCAACAAACTTAATGTCTTTTTCTCGACCGTAGGAACAAAACTAGCAAGCAAAATCCCAAATTCAAACATTCAGCCAAAAGACTACCTCACTGGTAACTACCTCACTGGTAACTACCTCACTGGCAACTACCTCACTAGCAACTACCCAAATACTCTATTTCTAGCCACAACAAACCCTACTGAAATCTGGCTCATCATCAAAACACTAAAGAACAAGACAGGAGACCTAAATCTGGCTCATCATCAAAACACTCAAGAACAAGACAGGAGACCTAAATCTGGCTCATCATCAAAACACTAAAGAACAAGACAGGTGACCTAAATAACTTACCACCACTCATGTATAAAACAGCTTCTCATGTGTTGTTACTAATTATTACAACTCTTTTTAACAAATCCATTGAATCTTCCAACTTCCCATCCATACTCAAGACAGCAAGGGTCACCCTGACCATCCATACTCAAGACAGCAAGGGTCACCCTGACCATCCATACTCAAGACAGCAAGGGTCACCCTGACCATCCATACTCAAGACAGCAAGGGTCTCCCTGACCATCCATACTCAAGACAGCAAGGGTCACCCTGACCATCCATACTCAAGACAGCAAGGGTCACCCTGACCATCCATACTCAAGACAGCAAGGGTCACCCTGACCATCCATACTCAAGACAGCAAGGGTCACCCTGACCATCCATATTCAAGACAGCAAGGGTCACCCTGACCATCCATACACAAGACAGCAAGGGTCACCCTGACCATCCATACACAAGACAGCAAGGGTCACCCTGATCCTCAAAGGAGGTGACCCAACTGAACTGAACAACTATAGGGCTATATCAAACTTGCCCCTACTATCTAAAATCTTTGAAAAATTAATTCACAAACAAGTCTACTCCTACTTAGTATCCCACAACATACTTAACGCTTGTCAGTTTGGATTTAGACCGAAAAAAAGTACTAACGATGCAATTATACATATGCTTGAACTAATATATTCGGCACTTGAAAAAAATGAAATTTCCCTGGGACTTTGATAGACCTACGAAAAGCTTTTGATAGAGCTGACCATGACCTTTTGCACCTAAAACTTGAACATTACAGTGTCAGAGGACACTCTCTCGATTACTTAAAATATTAGCAATAGAAACCAGTATGGAGTTAACTCCACTACACAACCTGTTCTTGTTGGAGTCCCACAGGGAAGTGTCCTTGGCCCACTTCTCTTTCTCATTTACATCAATGACCTACCAAATGTATCTAAACTTCTTAAACCCATTTTATTTGGTGATGACACAACCCAACCAAACTAACAGACACTGTAAATGATAAACTACTAAAAATATCTATTTGGATGACCACCAATAAACTTACTCTCAATATAGACAAAACCTACTTCATGCTACTTGCAAACACAGCTTCAAGTGTGCAGATAAACATTAATAAATGGTTCACCCATTTCAAGACACACACAGGGCAAATTTCTAGGTCTCCACCTTGACTGCAGTCTCAAATTTCAGACCCACATACAGGAAATATCCAGAAAAGTCTCCAAAACAGTAGGCATCCTTTCAAAGATATGGTACTATGTACCCCAAACAGCTCTTCTAGCTCTGTATCACTCTCTCATTTACCCTTACCTCACCTATGGTATTTGTGCATGGGGCTCAACCACAGCAAATCACCTTAAACCTTTAATAACCCAACAAAAAGCTGCAGTGCGATTGATTACCAACTCCTGCACTAGACAGCATACTCCACTGCTTTTCAAGAGTCTTAACTTGCTTAATATATAAAACATCCATACTTATTATTGTGCCTACTACACACACAGAACGTTATACTCAAATATAAACCCTCCTCTCAAACTCCTCCTTGATAACTACAACAGAACAAACAGCCATAATACAAGACACAAATCACTCTTCGATATCCCTCGTGTCCATCTCTCCTGTGCAAAAATGCTGTGCACATAAAGGATCCAAAGATCTGGAATTCACTCGAGAACACACTAAAGGACCCCTGCTGCCAGAACACACTAAAGGACCCCTGCTGCCAGAACACACTAAAGGACCCCTGCTGCCTGCAAATCAATTTAAGGTCCTACTTAGAAATCCCCTCATCACCCTAAATTAACCAAACACTTTACTTAACACCAGTTACTCAAAAGTTACTAAAAAAACTCCTAAATAATTTAAGACTGCACAACTATTTCATCATTTACTTCAAATTTAAAATTGTTTCATTATTGTATATTGTGCTTGATGATTGCTCAACCATTTACTCATTACTTCAAACTTAATATATACAGTGGACCCCCGAGTTTCGTAAACCCCGGAAATCGTACATTTATGTAAGTATAATATTGTAAGTGCTTGTGGAAAAGTATTTTTGGGGGTCTGAAATAGACTAACCTACGTGACATTTTTCCTTAAGGGAGTAAATTCGTTCGGTAATGGCACTTGAGCAGACTTCAGGAGTGAAGTTTTTACGAAACTCGGTGGTCCACTGTACAGCACTTGAGAAAAAAGAAGTCCCACTGGGTATCTTCATTGATCTACGCAAAGCTTTTGATACAGTCGACCATGATTTACTGCTCACAAAATTAGCACACTATGGTATAAGGGGGCACCCACTCAACTACCTAAAGTCATACCTCACCAACAGAAGCCAATACGTGTACACAAATGGATCGAACTCTTCCACACAACAAATTACAGTCGGAATACCTCAAGGAAGTGTCCTGGGGCCACTCCTATTCCTCATTTACATAAATGACCTACCGAATGCATCACAACTACTCAAACCCATTTTATTTGCAGATGACACAACATATGTCTTCTCTCACCCAAATCCAGTTATACTGGCCAACACTGTTAATGCCGAATTACAGAAAATATCAACATGGATGACGACTAACAAGCTTACTCTCAATACTGACAAGACCTACTTCATACAGTTTGAAAGCAAAGCCACAAATGTTCCACTTAACATAACACTCAATTGTACACCCATCACAAGACTCACAGAGGGAAAATTCCTAGGAATCCACCTTGACAGTAGCCTTAAATTCCAAACACATATACAACAAATTTCCAAGAAAATCTCGAAGACAGTAGGCATATTATCAAAGATACGCTATTATGTACCTCAATCAGCTCTCCTTGCACTATATCATTCACTTATCTACCCGTATCTCACCTATGGAATCTGTGCATGGGGATCAACAACGTTAAATCACCTTAGACCACTCATAACACAACAAAAGGTCGCAGTCAGAATGATAACAAATTCCCACTCTAGACAGCATACTCCACCAATATTCAAAAGTCTCAAACTACTCACCGTAAAGAACATTCATACTTACTCTTGTGCCTACTACATATATAAAACTTTACACTCTAATATAAACCCTCTGCTCAAAACTCTCCTCACCAACTTTAATAGGACCCATGATCACAACACAAGACACAGATCACTTTTTGGTATACCCCGTGTTCATATCAACCTATGTAAAAATTCTATGAACATAAAGGGCCCCAGAATCTGGAATTCATTACCAGTAAATATTAAGATAATCTTGTCTGAAAATCAATTTAAGACTCAACTCAAAACCACCTACTCACCCAAAACTAAATGATCATACTATAAACTACTTTGAAAAATGCTCATTGTTACTTTCCTATACGATAATCTCAATTTTAATAATATGTTACTATTATGTTACCCCTACTCATATTATAAGTTAATGTCAAAAATGCTCAATGTTATTTTCCTTAAGATAATCTCAATTCCATATTATCATTCAAGAATCTTAACACCTGTAACAATCTAATATCTAATATCATTATATAATAATTTAAACAGTAAAATTTCATCATATTGTAATTTTTAAAATAATTTTTAACTAGAATAAACTCAATAAATTTCTCTAATATTAAGTACATAGTTTTTAAGGACTAGAATAAGCTGCCCCTAATGCCATGGCATGTCAGTGGCTCTCCTTGCACTCAATTTACATTGTAACTACCGATACCCATGTAATCTGCAATGAAATAAAATTTGTTTGTTTGTTTGTTTGTATTATTGTATATTGTGCTAAATTGTAATATTGTATTTTTTCATAAACTATATCAAAACGAATTATTTTCTACTGAACTTACTAAAGCCATATAGCAGGAACCAGTTGAATATTCAATTTTCTTGTACAGTGGTCCCTCGACTATCGGTCATAATCCGTTCCAGGAGCTAGACCTTAACACGAATTACTCGAAACTCGAAACCTTATTTCCCATAAGAAATAATGTAAATACAATTAATCCGTTCCACCCAAATATATTCACAAAAAAATTATTTTTTTAAAGAATAAATACTATAGTTTACATACACAAAACAATTATAAACTAATAAATTTATAATTAAACATTTAAAATAACATTTACTTACCTTTATTGAAGAGAGTTGCTGGCATCTGGAAGATAGGGAGGAGAGTGATGGAGGGCTTAGTGTTTGGAAGGGGAATCCTCACTCCCTGCATGCCTGCTACACTCCCTTCATGAATGCTACACTTCCTGCATGCCTGCTACACTCCCAGCATGCCTGCTACACTCCCTGCATGCCTGCTACACTCCCTGCATGCCTGCTACACTCCCAGCATGCCTGCTACACTCCCTGCATGCCTGCTACACTCCCTGCATGAATGCTACACTTCCTGCATGCCTGCTACACTCCCAGCATGCCTGCTACACTCCCTTCATGAATGCTACACTTCCTGCATGCCTGCTACACTCCCAGCATGCCTGCTACACTCCCTGCATGCCTGCTACACTCCCTGCATGAATGCTACACTTCCTGCATGCCTGCTACACTCCCGCATGCCTGCTACACTCCCTTCATGAATGCTACACTTCCTGCATGCCTGCTACACTCCCTGCATGCCTGCTACACTCCCTCATGAATGCTACACTCCTGCATGCCTGCTACACTCCCAGCATGCCTGCTACACTCCCTGCATGCCTGCTACACTCCTGCATGAATGCTACACTTCCTGCATGCCTGCTACACTCCCTGCATGCCTGCTACACTCCCTTCATGAATGCTACACTTCCTGCATGCCTGCTACACTCCTGCATGCCTGCTACACTCCTTCATGCATGCTACCTCCTGCATGCCTGCTACACTCCCTGCATGCCTGCTACACTCCCTGCATGCCTGCTACACTCCTGCATGCCTGCTACACTCCCCTGCATGCCTGCTACACTCCCTGCATGCCTGCTACACTCCCTGCATGCCTGCTACACTCCCACTGCCTGCTACACTCCCTTATGCATGATGCTACACTCCTGCATGAATGCTACACTCCCTGCATGCATGCTACACTCCCTGCATGCCTGCACCTCGCGATGCTGCACTCCTGCTGAATGCTCACTCCTGCAATGCCTGCTACACTCCCTGCATGTGCTACACTCCTCTGCAGCTGCACTCCCTCTGCATGCTGCCACACTCCCTGCATGACATGCTCACTCCTGCATGAATGCTCACTCCCTGCATGACTGCTGCACTCCCTGCTGAATGCTCACTCCTGCGTGAATGCTGCACTCCTGCGTGAATGCTGCACTCCTGCGTGAATGCTGCACTCCTGCGTGAATGCTGCACTCCCTGCGTGAATGCTGCACTCCCTGCGTGAATGCTGCACTCCTGCGTGAATGCTGCACTCCCTGCGTGAATGCTGCACTGCCACCCTGCGTGAATGCTGCACTCCTGCGTGAATGCTGCACTCCCTGCGTGAATGCTGCACTCCCTGCGTGAATGCTGCACTCCCTGCGTGAATGCTGCACTCCCTGCGTGAATGCTGCACTCCTGCGTGAATGCTGCACTCCTGCGTGAATGCTGCACTCCCTGCGTGAATGCTGCACTCCCTGCGTGAATGCTGCACTCCCTGCGTGAATGCTGCACTCCCTGCGTGAATGCTGCACTCCCTGCGTGAATGCTGCACTCCTGCGTGAATGCTGCACTCCCTGCGTGAATGCTGCACTCCCTGCGTGAATGCTGCACTCCTGCGTGAATGCTGCACTCCCTGCGTGAATGCTGCACTCCTGCGTGAATGCTGCACTCCCTGCGTGAATGCTGCACTCCCTGCGTGAATGCTGCACTCCTGCGTGAATGCTGCACTCCCTGCGTGAATGCTGCACTCCTGCGTGAATGCTGCACTCCCTGCGTGAATGCTGCACTCCTGCGTGAATGCTGCACTCCCTGCGTGAATGCTGCACTCCTGCGTGAATGCTGCACTCCTGCGTGAATGCTGCACTCCTGCGTGAATGCTGCACTCCTGCGGAATGCTGCACTCCTGCGTGAATGCTGCACTCCCTGCGTGAATGCTGCACTCCCTGCGTGAATGCTGCACTCCCTGCGTGAATGCTGCACCTGCGTGAATGCTGCACCCTGCGTGAATGCTGCACTCCTGCGTGAATGCTGCACCCCCTGCGTGAATGCTGCACTCCCTGCGTGAATGCTGCACTCCCTGCGTGAATGCTGCACTCCCTGCGTGAATGCTGCACTCCCTGCGTGAATGCTGCACTCCTGCGTGAATGCTGCACTCCCTGCGTGAATGCTGCACTCCCTGCGTGAATGCTGCACTCCCTGCGTGAATGCTGCACTCCCTGCGTGAATGCTGCACTCCCTGCGTGAATGCTACACTCCCTGCGTGAATGCTGCACTCCCTGCGTGAATGCTCCACTCCCTGCGTGAATGCTGCACTCCCTGCGTGAATGCTGCACTCCTGCGTGAATGCTGCACTCCCTGCGTGAATGCTGCACTCCCTGCGTGAATGCTCACTCCCTGCGTGAATGCTACACTCCCTGCGTGAGAATGCTGCATGCTACATCCTGCGTGAATGCTGCACTCCTGCATGAATGCTACACTCCTGCGTGAATGCTACACTCCTGCATGAATGCTACACTCCCTGCATGAATGCTACACTCCCTGCATGAATGCTACACTCCCTGCATGAATGCTACACTCCCTGCATGAATGCTGCACTCCCTGCATGAATGCTACACTCCCTGCTACCACTGGGGTGCCACTAGGAAGCTTCTTTGGACCCATGGTGACTTATTTCACTGTGACAATCACTAAACCACCAATAAACACAACAAATTTATTGTGAATGTTTGAAAGAGCGCTCTGGGTAATGTTCTCTCTATGGTAAACAACCCTAGACTGGCGTCGCAAGCGCGGGCAGGCAGACAGGTCTGGTACGGACCGATACACGAGTAAATGGCTGATACATGAACAAAACACTGACCGAAAAAAGCGCTCGAAACACAAAAAAACGATATTCGGAATCACCGAAACTCGGGGTTCCACTGTATTTATTGTAACTCATCTAATGACCATATGTAAAATTACAGCACTGTCATTGCCATATTAATATTAAGGTAGTCTTGCCCGAAATGCTCTGCATATAAAGGGACTTTTGACATATTCACCAAATTGTTACACTCCTTTGTACAAACATGTATCATGCTAAAATAAACTTGTTGTTTATTGTAATAAATTTATTAATATGTACTAAATAGTTGATATTTGCAAAAGCATTCTCGTAGTTAATTTCAGAGCAGTGAGATGGACACAATGACCCCAGGGTCATCACAACCTTCAACCCAACAATAACAACAACACAATCCCAGGGTCATCACAACCTTCAACCCAACAATAACAACAACACGACCCCGGGGTCATCACAACCTTCAACCCAACAATAACAACACGACCCGGGGGTCATCACAACCTTCAACCAACAATAACAACAACACGACCCGGGGGTCATCACAACCTTCAACCCAACAATAACAACACGACCCCGGGGTCATCACAACCTTCAACCAACAATAACAACACGACCCAGGGGTCATCACAACCTTCAACCCAACAATAACAACAACACAACCCCGGGGTCATCACAACCTTCAACCCAACAATAACAACAACACAACCCCGGGGTCATCACAACCTTCAACCCAACAATAACAACAACACGACCCCGGGGTCATCACAACCTTCAACCCAACAATAACAACACGACCCCGGAGTCATCACAACCTTCAACCCAACAATACAAACTCAACCAGGTCGAGCCATCAAGCCAGTTTACACTAGAAGAAGAAGTCGACAACACTCTTCCTTTCCTTGATGTTCTTCTCTGCAAAGCTGACCATGAACTTCGTTTTAAAGTCTATCGAAAACCTACAAATCAACACGATCTTCTCCACTTCTACTCTCACCACGACACCAAAAGTAAACGTGGTGTAATTATAGGCTTTTTCCTGCGCGCACTCAGAATCTGCAGCAGTGAGTTTCTTGAAGAAGAATGCTCCCTCATTGAACAAGTTTTTTCCAAACTTCACTATCCTCGTCACTTCATTAGAGACTGCAGACGACGGGCATTAAACATCTTCAACACACCCAGAGAAGACACTGCTGAGAAGAGATACATATTCCTTCCCACCAACTCCATTTCCAAACACGTTTCCAACATTTTTTCTAAGACCTCATTCCGATTATCCACCTCCACATCCACCACCATCAAGGACATTACCAGTAACAGACAGGAAAAGCTTCAATCCACGGCAGGGGTATACACAATCCCTTGTAATAGCTGCAGCAAATTATACGTTGGCGAAACATCCAGAGACCTCCAAACACGCATTTCAGAACACCAGTACGCAGGCAGATCTGACGACTCAAGAAATGCCTGTGTTCAACACCGAAATTTACACAACCATTTAATCAACTACAGAAACGCAAGACTCATCGCCAGAGAAGACAACACGCAATACCGTAGAATCCTGGAATCATCACTTATCTGTATATCCAACAACTTCAACCAGAACAACGGCTTCTACAACATAGGTGAACCTATTGCCAAGAAACTTCTTCAATGCTATCCCACCTAGAACTCAAGAATGGAACACTGCAGGTCCTTTAAGTCACACAATGTTTTTAACCTTCACACTACTTTTAAGACTGTCACATGCAGCTTTCTCCACCTGACCCAGCATTTTCCACCTGACTATACCCTATATATATATTCATGTTACTCATTTTCCAGGTAGATCTGTCTGTGACTCGATAAAGCCCACTGCGTGGGCGAAACGTTGTCAATAAAGGATCACATTATACTGCTTATGTGTTTATTTTTCCAATAACATGACCCAGGGGTCATCACAACCTTCAACCGAACAATAACAACAACATGCCTACAACCTTTAGAAGCTTCTCTTGTGATTTTATATATTTTTTTCATGTTTTCTTGAATAGCTTGTATTTATATTATGGTGGGTATTACTCTGGACACATTTATTTAGTAAACAATCTTGTCTTAGCTGGTAAAATATTGTATTTTTTACTGATATTTGCTAGTGATAACTGATAACAGGTGATAGCCTGTCATATGTTTGCACAGGTATTGTACAAGGTCAGATAACCTGCCAGTTTGGCTTCAGGAAAAATAAAAGCACTAACGATGCAATCGTAAAAATGATAGACCTGCTTTACACAGCACTGGAAAATAAGGAATATCCATTAGGACTTTTTATTGACCTAAGGAAAGCTTTCGACACAGTAAACCACGGCATCCTACTCCACAAACTTGACCACTATGGAATAAGAGGTCATGCACTTGCATACTTCTAATCCTACCTCACTAATAGGTATCAGTATGTCACTATTAAAGACACATCCTCCTCGACACGACCACTTGACACAGGAGTACCGCAGGGAAGTGTCCTTGGTCCCCTGCTCTTCCTCTTATACATCAATGATCTTCCCAATGTATCATAACACCTGAAACCAATACTCTTTGCTGACGACACGACTTACGTCATCTCCCACCCACATCTTGCCACGCTCAACACCATTGTTAACAACGAATTACTAAAAATATCTACATGGATGACAGCCAATAAACTAACACTCAACACTGATAAGACCTTCTATATTATGTTTGGCAACAGAGCAGGTGATGCACAATTAAACATTAAGATCAACACTACTCCTATTGCTAAACATAATGACTTGACTGACTTACTGAATGACTTGACTGACTTACTGAATGACTTGACTGACTTAATGAATGACCTGACTTACTGAATGACTTGACTGACTTACTGAATGACTTGACTGACTGACTTACTGAATGACTTGATTGACTGACTTACTGAATGACTTGACTGATTGACTTGACTGACTTACTGACTTGCTGAATGACTCGACTGACTTACTGAATGACTCGACTGACTTACTGAATGACTTGACTGACTTACTGAATGAATTGCCTGACTTACTGAATGACTTGACTGACTTACTGAATGAATTGCCTGACTTACGGAATGACTTGACTGACTTAATGAATGACCTGACTTACTGAATAACTTGACTGACTTACTGAATGACTTGACTGACTTACTGACTAACTTGCTGAATGACTTGACTGACTTACTGAGTGACTCTACTGACTTACTGAATGACTTGCCTGACTTACTGAATGACTTGACTGAATAACTTACTGAATGACTTGACTGAATGACTTACTGAATGACTTGACTGAATGACTTACTGAATGACTGACTGAATGACTTACTGAATGACTGACTGACTTACTGAATGACTTGACTGACTTACTGAATGACTTGCCTGACACTGACTTGACTGACTTACTGAATGACTTGATTTGACTTATTGAATGACTTGACTGACTTACTGAATGACTTGCCTGACTTACTGAATGACTTGACTGGAATAACTTACTGAATGACTTGACTGAATGACTTACTGAATGACTTGACTGAATGACTTACTGAATGACTGACTGAATGACTTACTGAATGACTGACTGACTTACTGAATGACTTGACTGACTTACTGAATGACTTGACTGAATTACTGACTTGACTGACTTACTGAATGACTTGACTGACTTACTGAATGACTTGACTGACCTAATGAATGACCTGACTGACTTAATGACGACTGACTTACTGAATGACTTGACTGACTGACTTACTGAATGACTTGACTGACTGACTTGACTTACTGACTTGCTGAATGACTCAACTGACTTACTGAATGACTCGACTGACTTACTGAATGACTTGACTTACTGAATGAATTGCCTGACTTACGGAATGACTTGACTGACTGACTTACTGAATGACTTGACTGACTTACTGAATGACTTGACTGACTGACTTACTGAATGACTTGACTGACTTACTGACTAACTTGACTGACTTACTGAATGACTCTACTGACTTACTGAATGACTTGACTGACTTACGGAATGACTTGACTGACTTACTGAATGAATTGGCTGACTTACTGAATGACTTGACTGACTTACTGAATGACTTGACTGACTTACTGAATGACGTGACTGACTTACTGACTTACTGAATGACTTGACTGACTTACTGAATGACTTGACTGACTTACTGAATGACTTGCCCGACTTACTGACTTGACTGACTTACTGAATGACTTGACTGACTTACTGAATAACTTGACTGACTTACTGAATGACTTGACTGACTTACTGAATGACTTGACTGAATGATTTACTGAATGACTTGACTGAATAACTTACTGAATGACTTGACTGACTTACTGAATGACTTGACTGACTGACATTCTGAATGACTTGACTGACTTACTTACTGAATGACTTGACTGACTTACTGAATGACTTGACTGACTTACTGAATGACTTGACTGACTTACTGACTTGCCTGACTTACTGAATGACTTGACTGAATAACTTACTGAATGACTTACTGAATGACTTGACTGAATGACTTACTGAATGACTGACTGACTTACTGAATGACTTGACTGACTTACTGAATGACTTGACTGACTTTCTGACTTGACTGACTTACTGAATGACTTGACTGACTTACTGAATGACTTAAATGACTTACTGAATGAATTGGCTGACTTACTGAATGACTTGACTGACTTACTGAATGACTTGACTGACTTACTGACTGACTTGCTGAATGACTTGACTGACTTACTGAATGACTACTGATTTACTGAATGACTTGACTGATTTACTGAATGACTTGACTGACTTACTGAATTGGCTGACTTACTGAATGACTTGACTGACTTACTGACTTGAATGACTTACTGAATGACTTGACTGAATTACTGAATGACTTGACTGACTGACTTACTGAATGACTTGACTGACTTACTGAATGACTTGCCTGACTTACTGACTTGACTGACTTACTGAATGACTAGACTTACTGAATGACTTGACTGAATGACTTACTGAATGACTTGACTGAATGACTTACTGAATGACTTGACTGAATGACTTACTGAATGACTTGACTGAATGACTTACTGAATGACTTGACTGACTTACTGAGTGACTTACTGAGTGACTTGACTGATTTACTGAATGATTTGACTGACTTACTGAATGACTTGACTGACTTACTGAATGACTTGACTGACTTACTGAATGACTTGACTGACTTACTGAATGACATGACTGACTTACTGAATGACTTGACTGACTTAATGAATGGCCTGACTTACTGAATGACTGACTTACTGAATGACTTGACTGACTTACTGAATGACTTGACTGACTAACTTGACTGACTTACTGAATGACTTGACTTACTGACTGACTTGCTGATTGACTTGACTTACTGAATGACTCTACTGACTTACTGAATGACTTGACTTACTGAATGACTTGACTGACTTACTGAATGACCTGCCTGACTTACTGAATAACTTGACTGACTTACTGAATGACTTGACTGACTTACTGAATGACTTGACTGACTTACTGAATGACTTGACTGACTTACTGAATGACTTGACTGACTTACTGAATGAATTGGCTGACTTACTGAATGACTTGACTGACTTACTGAATGAATTGGCTGACTTACTGAATGACTTGAATGACTTACTGAATGACTTGACTGGATGACTTACTGAATGACTTGAATGACTTACTGAATGACTTGACTGACTTACTGAATGACTTGACTGACTTACTGAATGACTTGACTGACTTACTGAATGACTTGACTGAATGACTTACTGAATGACTTGACTGAATGACTTACTGAATGACTTGACTGAATGAATTACTGAATTACTTGACTGACTTACTAGTAGAATGACTTGACTGACTTACTAGTAGAATGACTTGACTTACTGGAATGACTTGACTGACTTACTGAATGAATTGCCTGACTTACTGAGTGACTTGACTGACTTACTGAGTGACTTGACTGACTTACTGAATGATTTGACTGACTTACTGAATGACTTGACTGACTTACTGAATGATTTGACTGACTTACTGAATGACTTGACTGACTTACTGAATGAATTGACTGACTTACTAGTAGAATGACTTGACTGACTTACTAGTAGAATGACTTGACTGACTTACTAGTAGAATGACTTGACTGACTTACTAGTAGAATGACTTGACTTACTGAATGACTTGACTGACTTACTGAATGACTTGACTGACTTATGAATGACTTAAAGTTAGACACACCAGTACAAATATCTACTTCAGTTCCAGAACCTCTACCATCCACCTCAGCCCAGTAGGGCCACAGCATAACTCTCCACTCTCTTTACAATCATCCACAAACACTAGCACCACAATTTAAAGTAACAAATACTATTATTTCTATTACATTTGTAGTCTTAAGCAGTAAAAACTACATAATACATCACAAGAATGAACTACAATTACATATTCACTTATACGTATTTTTGTAAGATTTTCATATTTTTTTATTAACACATCGGCCGATTCCCCCCAAGGCAGGGTGGCCCGAAAAAAAAAAAACTTTCATCATCATTCACTCCATCACTGTCTTGCCAGAGGGGTGCTTTACACTACACTAACCAGACTGAAAATCGAAACCTAAATGATTTTTTCATGAGAGTGCCACAGAACTTGACAGACGCATGCCTTTCTGACATCATCACTACGCCAAATGACTTTGAAAAGGCAATAAATGACATGCCCATGCACTCCGCTCCAGGCCCAGACTCATGGAACTCCGTGTTCATCAAGAACTGCAAGAAGCCCCTATCACATGCTTTTAACATCCTATGGAGAGGGAGCATGGACACTGGGATCGTCCCGCAGCTACTAAAAACAACAGACATAGCCCCGCTCCACAAAGGGGCAGTAAAGCAATAGCAAAGAACTACAGACCAATTGCGCTAACGCCCCATATCATAAAAATCTTTGAAAGGGTTCTAAGAAGCAAGATCGCCACCCATCTTGATACCCATCAATTGCACAACCTAGACAGCATGGGTTTAGAGCAGGCGCTCCTGTCTGTCCCAACTACTGGACCACTACGACAAGGTCCTGGATGCTCTAGAAGATAAACAGAATGCAGATGTTATATACACAGATTTTGCAAAAGCCTTTGACAAGTGTGACCATGGTGTAATAGCACACAAAATGCGTGATAAAGGAATAACAGGAAAAGTTGGTAGATGGATTTATAATTTCCTAACACATAGAACACAAAGAGTATTAGTCAACAGAGTAAAGTCTGAGGCAGCTACTGTGAAAAGCTCTGTTCCACAAGGCACAGTACTTGCTCCCATCCTATTCCTCATCCTCATATCAGACATTGACAGGGATATAAGCCACAGTGCTGTGTCTTCCTTGCAGATGACACCGAATCTGTATGACAGTGTCCACCGTTGAAGACACTGCAAGACTCCAAGCAGACATAAACCAAATCTTTAAATGGGATGCAGAAAACAATATGAAGTTCAATGATGAGAAATTTCAATTACTCAGATACGGAAAACGTGAAGAAATTAAAATCTCATCGGAGTACAAAACTAATTCCAACCACACAATAGAGCGAAAACTAATGTCAAAGACCTGGGAGTGTTCATGTCAGAGGATCTCACCTTTAAGGACCATAACAATGTAGCAATTGCATCTGCTCGAAAATGACAGGATGGATAATGAGAACCTTCAAAACCAGGGATGCCAAGCCCATGTTGACACTTTACAGATCGCTTGTTCTATCTAGGCTGGAATATTGCTGCACACTAACTGCACCTTTCAAGGCGGGTGAAATTGCTGACCTTGAAAATGTGCAGAGAACCTTTACGGCACGCATAAGTGCGATAAACCACCTCAACTACTGGGAACGCTTGAAGTTCCAAACCTGTACTCTCTAGAACGCAGGCGGGAGAGATACATTATTATATACACATGGAAAATTCTCGAGGGCTTAGTACCAAACTTGCACACAAAAATCACTCCTCTATGAAAGCAAAAGACTCGGCAGGCGATGTAACATTCCCCAATGAAGAGCAGGGTGCCACTAGCACGTTGAGGGACAACACAATAAGTGTGAGGGGCCCAAGATTGTTCAACTGCCTCCCAGCATACATCAGGGGATTACCAACAAGCCCCTGGCTGTCTTCAAGCAGGCACTGGACAGGCACCTCAAGTCGGTACCTGATCAGCCGGGCTGTGGTTCGTACGTTGGACTGCGTGCGGCCAGCAGTAACAGCCTGGTTGATCAGGCTCTGGTCCAACAAGAGGCCTGGTCACGGACCGGGCCGCGGGCGTTGACCCCTGGAATTCTCTCCAGGTAGACTCCAGGTAGCAACATTAACACCCTCCTTCAGAGTGCGTACACTGTACTTCCCATCTCCAGGACTCAAGTCCGGCCTGCTGGTTTCCCTGAATCCTTCATATATGTTACTTTGATCACACTCCAACAGCACGTCAAGTATTAAAAACCATTTGTCTCCATTCACTCCTATCAAATACGCTCACACATGCTTGCTGGAAGTCCAAGCCTCGCACACAAAACCTCTTTACCCCTCCTCCAACCTTTCCTAGGCCGACCCCTACCCGCCGTCCCTCCACTACAGATTTATACACTCTCGAAATCATTCTGTCCCGTTCCATTCTCTCTACATGTCCGAACCACCTCAACCACCCTCCTCAGCTCTCTGGATAATAGTTTTGGTAATCCCGCACCTCCTCCTAATTTCCAAACTCCGATCTCTGCATTATATTCACACCACACATTGACCTCAGACATGACATCTCCACTGCCTCCAGCCTTCTCCTCATTGCAGCATTCATCACCCATGCTTCACTCCCATATAAGAGTGTTGGATAACTATACTCTCATACATTCTCCTCTTTACTTCCATGGACAAGGTTCTTTTTCTCCACAGACTCCAAAGTGCTCCACTCACCCTTTTCCCTCATCAATTCTATGATTCACCTCATCCTTCATAGACCCATCTACTGACATGTCTCTCCCAAATATATGAATACATTCACCTCCTCCATACTCTCTCCCTCCAATCTGATATCCAATCTTTCGTCATCTAGTCTTTTTGTTATCCATCACCTTACTCTTTCCTATATTCACTTTCAATTTTCTTCTTTACACACCTACCAAATTCATCCACCAACCTCTGCAACTTCTCTTCAGTATCTCCCAAAAGCACAGTGTCATCAGCAAAATGCAACTGTGACAACTCCCACTTTGTATTTGATTCTTTATCTTTAACCCCACACTCTTGCCAAGACCTCACATTCACGTCTCTACAACCCCATCAATAAATATATTGAACAACCACGGTGACATCACACATCCTTGTCTAAGGCCCACTTTTACTGGGAAATAGTTCCCTCCCTCCTACACACTCTAACCTGAGCCTCACTATCCTCATAAAAACTCTTCACTGCTTTCAGTAACCTACCTTCTATTCCATACACCTGAAACATCTGCCACATTGCCCCCCTATCCACCATATCATACGCCTTTTCCAAATCCATAAATGCCACAAAAACCTCTTTACCCTTATCCAAATACTGTTCACCTATTTGTTTCACTGTAAACACTTGTTCTACACTCCCCCTACCTTTCCTAAAGCCCCCTTGTTCATCTGCTATCCTGCTTTCTGTCTTACTCTTAATTCTTTCAATAATAACTCTACCATACACTTTACCAGGTACACTCAACAGACTTATTTCCCTATAATTTTTGCACTCTCTTTTTTCCCCTTTGTCTTTATACAAAGGAACAATACATGCTCTCTGCCAATCCCTAGGTACCTTACCCTCTTCCATACATTTATTAAATAATAGCACCAATCACTCCAAAACTATATCCCCACCTGCTTTTAACATTTCTATCCCATCAATCCCAGCTGCCTTAAAAAAGTTGTTTGGCTTTTTGGGGCTATCAGAACGTAACCCTATTTTTCCCATAAGTTTTTCAGTTTATATACACGATTTTACCTAACACAGTGGTTTTCAGAACGTAACTACTGTGTTAAATGACGGTCCAATGTAATAATAATAATATTTTATTTCATTGCAAATTTACATCAAGATTTTGTAATTACAATTATGAATTGCCGTGCAAAGAGAGCCACTATCATGCCATGGCATTATGGGAGGGTAAATCTAATGGCTTATAGACTACTTAATACTAGAGAAATTGATCAAGTTTGTTATAGTTAAACATTAGTTATTATTTATAGCAGATAATAAGTTCACTCAAATTATAATCTGAGGATATTACATTGTGACAAGGTGAAAGTATTTTGTAGGTTGGTTATATCAATAGTAAATATTGAAATTATATTATGGAAAATAACACTGAGCATTGTTGAAAGTAGTTTACAGTATGAGAATTCTTCAATTTGGTGTGGGGCAGGTATTTATACTATAATGTAGTATTTATTAATGTATGAAGCACTGACACACAAGAACACAAGAAAGAAGGAACACTGCAGCAGGCCTACTGGCCCATGCGAGGCAGGTCCAAGTCTCCCACCGGCTTAAGCCAATGCCCCGACCCAGCCAGGTCAGGTTACATTCACTTAAGGAAGGAGCACGGCATCTGACCTAGTAGCACAAGCTAGTCAGGACCGACTCACACCCACCCGCACCCACTCATATCGTATTTATCTAGCCTATTTTAAAACTCACAACATTTTAGCCTCTATAACTGTAATCGGAGTTTGTTCCACTCATCGACAACTCTATTACCAAACCAATGCTTTCCTATATCCTTCCTGAATCTGAATTTATCCAACTTAAAGCCATTGCTGCGAGTCCTGTCAATACTAGATATTTTAGCACGCTATTTACATCCCCTTTATTTATTCCTGTTTTCCATTTATACACCTCAATCATATCCCCCTAATTCTACTCCTTTCTAGAGGTGCAGATTCAGGGCTCTCAGTCTATCTTCATAGGGAAGATTTCTGATACATGGGATCAACTTTGTCATCCTCCTCTGTACGTTTTCCAGAACATTTATATCCATTCTGTATCGGTGACCAAACTGTGCAGCATAATCTAGATGGGGCCTAACCAAGGATATATAGAGTTGAAGAACCACCTGAGGACTCCTATTATTTATGCTTCTTGATATGAAGCCAAGGATTCTGTTTGCTTTATTGCGAACAGTTATGCACTGCTGTCTTGGTTTTAGATTACTGCTAACCAGAACTCCTAAATCCCTTTTCGCAATCAGTAGTATTAAGATCTACATTATTTAGTTTATATGTGGATGGTTATTGTCCTGTCCAATATTTTGAA